>JAFIRS010006437.1:0-37418 GCA_018342105.1 Gonioctena quinquepunctata
AAAAAATCCAACGAAAAAAAAAAGACAAACCCCTGTCAAAACTCAATGACAAATCTCAAAGTCAAATCTCAAGGTCAAACACACACACATTGCACACCTGCAACTATTCAAGGTCACACGTGACGTCATAGTGGTGGGGGGAGAGCCAGAACCGGCTTAAATCTCCTACTATATTTATATATATATATATATATAAATATATATATATATATATATATATATATATATATATATATATATACTATCACATTGAAATGTATACCAAATCTTGATCCATTTCCCATGGTAGTTTTGGAGAAATAAGAAATATATGTGATAGTTTTTATTTTTATATTTAGTAAAGCAGTGGCGTAGTTACGGTGGTATCAGGCCATATTTTCCTTCACATTTTTTTAGGTAGGTGAATGAATAAATGAGTGTTTGATATCAGTTAGCCTCATCGATACTCAAATCAAAGGCATAACATTCTTCAGACTTAAATGTAGAGACATAATTTCAGAGAAATGTAGGGACATAATTTATTCTGTGCTATAATCGCATAATGCTTATTTCTTACAGCATATCGAAACATTTTTCAACTTTCTGAACATTCTTGAATGTTGAGAGAATTGAAAATATTATATGAACTATGTATTTTCAATCCCCCTAAGGATTTCAAGGAGAGCGGTTCATATGAATGGGTATGTCCTAAAATGCAACCTGTACAGATTTTTTTTGTTATGAAAAAAAAAACAACTTGGTGGACCACTCCAGTTTCAATATTGTGATAACATAATTTCAATTTGGATTATAATTTTTGAAACGTTTTTCCGATTGATTAATCAAGGAAAATATAAAAAAATAGCATATTATGCAACGATCATGTGATGATCGCTATTAATACATGAGCACGAGGTCATAATCCGTGTGCGAGTGAATTAATAGTCATTACATGATGAAAATAATAATAACGTTTATTCCCACAGAGACATAAATAATTACAAATGTGAGGTATTGCATATTTCAATCAGAAAAATCAACACAAAAACACTGGGTTGTACGTGGGCATTTTCTTGTATGTTCTTAATGATCTCAATACATGTGAGGGAAGATGTTTCAATATATCTTATGAACTCTAGTAACTGAAATGAAGTTAATGAACACAAGTTTACCCACAGAACATTGGGTGGGTTTTTTTTGTGATTTTACAATTAGCTCAAAATATGGGAGTTGTAACAATTTATCTAAAATTAAGTAAGGAAGTGTGCACATATTTCAAGAAAGAAGTATTAATATATATTATATATGTAATTTGATTAGAATTTTGAAATGAGCTTAGTAGCAATGCACATATTTTTGAGATGATGAATGAATGGAAATGTGAGTTTTCTCATTTCTTATTCCAAGAGATCATTTATTGTAGATCGAGAGGTGGAGAGTGTGAACAATTTAATCCTATTTTTCAACAAGTCTATTTAGACCAGGGTCGATAATTTATGAAACAAAAAAAAATAATAGTAGGATGAAACCCATAGGAAAAGGAAGAGAATATAATAAAAATGAAAAAAAAAATATTTACGGGCGATCTGAGGTCGAGAAGTGGAAGGGGGTGAGTTTTCAAGGGTAAAAAACGGTTTATCTCGATTTCCGGCAAAACTACAAGTACTCTGGAAAAAAGTTGTATACATTATTTTTCCACATAACCTCAAAGTTTATGTGAAAATTCAAATAACCAAGTTTTTGGTTTTTTATTTTTATCTTTTACAATCAAAATTATTTTTTCACGAAATTTGGTGAAAACTGACCTTCTTATGTCCCAAACACAGAGTAATTTTTTTTATTTGAAATATATTTTTTTCATATTATTTTGACTTAATATCGAAAAAACACCCTAATTTTCAATCGAAAATTCTCCCGTCAAAATATCAGCTTTTTTAAAAAAGTCGGTGGGCTTTTTGTTCGTTAAAATCATTACTTTCTGATGGTGTAAAAAAAATTACTGTATTAAATGTTCTCTGAAAATGCAAAAAACTAAGAAAATTCGAATCCGAAAATTTAATAAGACATCTACAATATTTTTAGAAAGTTGTAGAATCTTCTTTAAATTATATGCGTAGATGCCTATTTATTGCTATTTTAAGATAACTTATATACCTGAGTGACCTACGGAAAATTTTAGCCCATCAAAAGGTATTCCATAGAGAAGTGGGGAAGGGGCTAGGAGGGTCTAGGCCTTACTACCTGTTATTTCTTCGCATTTTCTGAGAACATTTACCATTGTAATATATATTTTTTTTGCACCATCAGAAAGTAGAGATTTCCACGAACAAAAAGCACACCGACTTTTCGAAAAAAAACTGATGTTTTGACGGGAGAATTTTCGATTGAAAATTAGGGTGCTTTTTCGATATTAAGTCAAAATAAGATGAAAAAATAAATATTTTGATACAAAAAAATCACACTGTGTTTGGGACATAAGAGGGTAAGTTTTCACCAAATTTCGTGGAAAAAATTTTTTTTTGTAAAAGATAAAAATTAAAAACCAAAAACTTGGTTATTTGAATTTTTTACATACATTTTGAGCTTATGTGAAAAAAAAGTGGAGACAAAAGTTGTGGATATTTTCATTACCTACAACTTTGCCATCTAACTTTTTTCCATAAGACTCGTAGTTTTGCCGGAAATCGAGATATTCGTTTTACCCTATAAATACCTTCCTTCCTCAGATCCCTATATTTTCCTTTCATTTGTTATATTCTCTTCCTTCTCGTGGTTTCATCCTACATATTTTTTTTACCATTTGCAAGGCTTCAGCACTGGTCTAATGGTTTGCCGTTTTAATAAGTAATTTTATATTTTCTGGAACGCTTTATGTCTAAGATATAGTCTCACACCCGTATTTCAATTCCACTCCAACCCTTGCAAAAATAATTGTATTGTTTTCATGCAAACGGTGCAAAAGCTTTCGACAGGTCAATGAAAATAGATAAGCACGGTTTGCTGATATTGAATGATTCTGTGATTTCCGAAGTGAGACTCAGGATCGCATCTTCAGTTGATTTTCTTTCCCTGCATTTGTATTGTTGATTTGATAGAATGCTGTATGTTTTCGAATATGACTGTAACCAATTTCTCATTATTTGCTCAAATATTTCAGTATGTCGTGAAAAGCCTGCCCTACAACTTGAAAAGTGGCGGAGTTATGATTTTTTTTTAAAAGCTGATTTTTTCTGGTTTTTTCGTTTTTCTTTAACTATGAATCCAATCGAATCGCTGTAGGGCTAATTTTTTTGCATTTCAATTCTCTATGATTTGTCCAATGGGAGTATCGAGATTGTTCCATTGGTTTTCGAATAACAAGTCAAAAACGATAAAAAAATGCTTTTAAATGTTTATAACAAATTTAGCAATGACAGTTTGGAGTAGAAAACATAGCAGGATAGTAGTAGTAGTATTTATTCAACTAATTTCTATACACTTCTGTACAATTTTAGCAAGTCGAAAATAATAAAATAAAAATTTATTTATATATATATATATGTAAAACACATTAGAAGGAAAAATAAATTGAACAAAAGTCACAATAATGAAAAAGGAACAGAAGTCCAGCTAATACAACATACATATACCATTCACACATATAAAATCTAAGATGTGTTAGCAGGAATAATAACATGAACTTGTACTCGTAGGAGTAAGTAAGATCAGTTCGCTTCATTGAACAAATTCAGAGTTATAGGGAATTTGAAATTGCGAAACTCTGAAGTGGAATAAAAACAGTGAGTTTTGAGAAAATATTTCATTCCACTCTTGAAAAGGTTCTGGGGAAGATCTTTAAAGTATTCTGGAAGTTTATTATAAAGGTCAAGGTCCAGCAAATTCTCCCTAGATTTATTTAACCTAAATCATTGACATCTAAGTAGATTTCCAGATTTTGTTGGGTAATTATGGTGGTCTGAATTTTTGAATAATGAATCTTTCTTGTTGTGGATTTCAAGTACAGAGTAATAAATGTAAACCGATGGAATAGTCATAATTTCTAGTTTTGTGAAAAGAAGTCGGCACGAATCATGCCTGTTGAAATCCTTATGGTTTCTTTTTGTAGGATGAAAACTTTAGTAGATTGTGACGATGCCCCCCATAAAATTATCGAGTGGCATATATGCGAATAAAACAATGAAAAATAAGCAATTTTAAGAGCTGTGTAATGCATTTGTTTAAGTCTTCGGAGCATGAATATAACTACGAACCATATTTCGTATGATGGCACAGTCAATTTTCTGATAGTATATTGGTCACAGAATCAATAGAGCAGTAAATTTCTATTGATTGGCCTATGATGGGTACATGTGTAGACAATCAGACTGCGGGGATTCATTCCTTGTTGAACGAAAACCTAGAATCAAAATATCACTCTCAAAATTTTTTTGTTCGGCCTCATCTTGAAGTTGAACTGCCACAGTTAAAAGTAGCTTTTTACTTGTAATTCACATTGTTTTCTCTTTCCAGATCTGAACGCTCTCAAACTACATTCAAACTACATTCATAATCGAATAGAAAAATAAATAATGCTTGTGACTCACCTCAAAATCACAGAGACCCCTGACTGCTAAAGAGCAAACAATTCCAAAAAACGATAATGTGAGCACATTCCTCGAATCATTTATCGAGAAAAACCAAAGGTATTGACCCCATCTGCCAATCATGGGATAACGTTGATGGACAAAGGATGAGCCACCAGTTGAAAGAGCTCAAGTAGCAGAATGTCAGAAATCTAGAAAGACAAAAAAATATGGTTAACAATCGAGAAAATGATGCAAATATCAACTCATAATCTTCAGACGGGTTTCAGAATTTGATACTCATAACCTACTGATTGATTTACGGGAACTCCTGGAGACCATCAAGAAATACTTCTGGTATCAATGGTTTGTAGTGTCTTTTTTGTCCTTCGATTTCAGCGAAACTATACGAATATATTTTCGAATAACATTTCTTGGAGTTTTTTTTTGTATTCCAATCTCAGGAAGCTTTTACGTCTCCAATATAGAAAAAGCAGTCGACAATATACATATTATTTTCTTGTTAATTCAACGATCTGTTCGTATAAACAGTGGTTCTGTGTTGGTGAAATTCAGCAAATATCCTCTTGTTATACTCAATGACAGGGAGGGATTCAGTGTTTCATTTCGATAATTAAAATGATATGGAAAGGGTACTAATAGATCAATTTCAATAATTTCAACCAAGGCATAGCCTAATATTATCAAAAAATGAAATACATTTCCAAAGAGTACACACCTAATTCAATACAGATACCTTGAACAATGTAAAATGGCTGGAAAACCCCAAAATAACATTGTTCTTGACAATATTGATAAGTCAAAAAATCGTAGATTTTGAAAAAAAAATTATCTATAACATTCAAATTTGATAGATTCTGATTATCAACTTCGCAAATAGACTCCTTTCCAAAGTTCATTGTGGAGTTAAAATATGATGAACGACTGCTCTGAACGTTGAAAATCCCAAAAACTTTGCAAGTGAAAGTTTTCAACTGGAAACGTTTATATTCAACCAATTTCTCATAGATAAAACATTCGTGTTGAGTAACTCATGAGTGGTATATATTTCAACCACTGAATTCGATTATGCGAAAATATAAATGTTATTTTATTGAAAATATGAATTTTTAGACTATAACACATAAACCAAAAATCAAACATTCAGGCTCTCCACATTACCCCGTTGAAAATTTCATCTAGACTTCTTATGCCAATTGTTCATATCGACATAATTGATTCTCTTCAATCATTAGAAAAGATAAAACGGTTTGGCAATATGACAGCTCAAAATTCGAAACAGTCATGGACAAAATAGTATTTTCGATTTATAATTTACCAGAAACATTTTCGAATACTTGGTATCTACCAAAATCAATCTGAAAATTTATTGAAAATCTTTCGAATTATTTCGAACCCGATATGACAAAGAACTTTTCAACTTTGGACCAACTTGTTGGATGCATAATAACTATAATTGGAGGAATATCTGTAACAGTAATCCATAGAATGAAAATGTATAAATGATTTAATTCTCTGTATGGAACAATAGCGATTGTTCTTGGAGTTGACATAGGTGGTAAGAGGGCTTTTGCCACAATAAAACTTCGTTACAGTGAAAAATTCAATAAAGATAAATGCTCTACGTGAAGCTGTTGATATAGCTTTTGGAGTGAATATAGTTGGTACTGGGGCTTATACCAGAATCGCTAATGACTTATTTGCACAATGGATTGTTGGCAGTATGCAAAGGACTTGGATAGACTTGGAAATGTCGGAATTCGATCGAAACTTGTATTAGTCATACTTTCCTCTGAACAATCTGGATTCCATGGAGCCCTGGGAAAATATATGTGGCTTATAAGCAGGAGTGGAGTCACTTGGGGTCACTTATTTTCTCCCAGATTCTGGGTATTTTTTATACTTGAGGCGCAGTGCAATTTCCCCAGATTCTACGACTTTTTAAAAGAGTGAAAAATGGCAACAGCGCATGTGAGAAGCAACGTTGGCAAGGTGTCAAATGAGAGGAGAACACCCATATAATAGAAATTCATCAAGCTCCACCCTCCAACTTTATCGTAGAATAATAAATTGGTATTTGATAGCCTTAAATAACTTGAAATAACAAAACTAATACTCAATTCGTATTGGTCGCATCGAGAAGCGTCCAAATTCATCAAAAACAAGTAATGTTAAAATTGAGGTTTCGAACCCACGACCGCCAGATCTCCAAATCTCGATTTCGACTATGAAATCTTTATTGAAATAGGAATTCCTAATATAAATACACTGGTTGTTCAGATTATACTAATTTGAATTAAAAAACAACATTAAAAAATAAAAATAAAATAAATACACAAAGTACAGTTGATTACATGACATGACATCACAGTTGAACACATTTTTGACCACATCTTGAGACATTTGAACACATTAAAACACATTACAGGCAGTTAAAAGAAGTTAAAGAAAATATCTCATATAAAATGTATATCTAAAAACTGTATATCTAAAACAAATATATCTCTAGAGAAAAAAGTATATCTTAAAGACATTGAATATCAAATCTGCATCGAAATAAAACTACAATATGTTGATTCATGAGTTGAGTGACATAACATGGCTTTTTAGCTGGTTTTTAAAAGAATGTAACGTGGCTGAGTTCTTCATTGGTTTGGGAAGTTGATTGAAATCGTCCAATCCCTTGAAAAATAGCGAGTTCATTGAATTTTTTGTTCTTGTTCTAGATATGTGAAATTGATCAGTTGTCCTTGTATTGTGCTCATGGATTTGATTATTATAAGTGATGAAGGAATCGAAGTATTTTGGTAATAAGTTTTTGGTAATTTTGAAAATGAATACCATAGTTAAATAGAAATATCTTTTCGTTACATCATACCAACCAAGAGTGTTAAGCATATATTGAATCGGAGTATACCTGTTACACCTCAAAATAATTCTCATACCCCGATTTTGAAGTTTCTGTAACTTTTGCATATTGTTCACATCTAATAGATATAACAGGGTTGAGCAATAATCGAAATGGGGCTGAATGATGGTTCTATATATGGTAATTTTTGAAAATATTGAGACTTCGGATGATATCCTAGAGAAGAAAAATAGTTTTTTTGATATCTTTTTGCATATGTAATCACAATGCTTGTTGAGAGTTAACGATTCATCAAGCATAAATCCTAGGTATTTGAATTCAGATACCCATTCAATTTTGTCATCCTCCATTTGGAGTCTGAGGGATTGATAATCCACTAATTTTTAGTTTGTATTTATTACTGATGATCATTGCCTTAGTTTTTTCGTATTCAGTTTCAGTTTATTCACCTCTAGATATGCCTCAAACTTTGTCAGGACTTGGTTCAAACGCCCCACTGTTTCAATAAGGTCACCGCCGTAACAAGCAACCATAGTGTCGTCTGCAAATAAGTTGAGAAATCGTGCCCTGTATGTAATTTATATCATTTTAGATATATTATAAAAAGTAGAGGTCCTAGTACGCTACCTTGGGGTACACCTATGTTATTGAGAACTTCATTAGAGAGCGATTTACCCACTTTGGTTGCTTGTGATCTATTAGTTAGGTACTCTTCAAAACACTTGAGGACAACTCCCCAATACCATAATATCTTAGTTTACGCAGTAAGATACTCCTATCTATTGTCTCAAAGCCCTTTTGAGGTCAAAATACAACTACTATATATTTACCAGTGTCTAATTCCTGTTTCCATTTCAGAAATTGTTAGCTGAAGTGCCGTTTCACACGAATGATGTTCTCTAAAGCCGGATTGATTTCCCATGAAAAGGTGCGTTTACATCAAAGTAATGAAATACTTCTTCATATATCACTCTCTCTAACACTTTTTTCAATAGTCGGCAACGTATTTATAGCCCTAAAGTCTGACATTTCACTCACGTTACTGATGTTGGGAATGGGGGCAATTGTACTTGTCTTCAACCGTTCGGGAAAGTTTCCATTTGAAAGTGACGTATTTATGAGATTCAGCAGAGCAAAACCAATCGTATAGAAAGTTTCCTTCAAGAATTTGATACCCATAACTTCTTCAACACTACCTTTATTTTTAAAAGAATATGATGGATTTCAACTTAACTATGTTGATGTTTGGAATTCAAACAAAGCTTGTTTCTATTATTTTATTTGGAGCAGGCCATTCAATTTTACTAGTGATAGATCTAGAAATATCTTCAATGCTTTCAACAAAATATAAATTGAAGTTTTCAGCCGCCTCCATCTCAGTTTTACTATAGAAACGGAATTATCAATAATGAAGTTTATACATTCAAAGTTCACAAATTGTTCTTCACCTTTTATTAATGTTTTCATAGTTTTCCACATTTCTTTTGCGTCAGCCCCCGTATTGCAGCAATTTTGTTTTCAAAATATTGCGATTTTTTTATTTTTAACATATTTACAACCTTATTCCGTTTTAATTTAAATTGATTCCATAGCTCCGCTTTTGAAGTACCATCATATTTAATGAAATCTTTATATGCTCTGTCTCTATCTTTGGACGCTGCTTTGATTTCGTCATCATACCAGGGGACTTGATTATGTTTAATTTCAAATTCAACTATTGGTGCCATTTCATCCAATATAAATCTACACTTCGATTCAATATCACCATAAATATCATTTACATCATTTGAATTACTCAACCATTCACATTCAATGAGTTTAAGATTAATATTATGAAAATGTCATTATTTAGTTTCCGAGTAAGAATTTTTTTATTTGGAACAGCTTCATTATATTGTAAATTAACACTGATTATTGAGTGATCTGTAATTTTTGGTTCATGATGTACACATACTTTGACACTGTTTTGATTTGACAACACATAATCGATTAAAGAAGAACTAATTGAGGTTATTCTTGTGTACTCATCAACAAGTTGTTCAATTCCATGAGTTGTTATGATGTTTTTAATTTTTTTTTTTTTTTTGTATCATTGGATTTTTAATGATTTCAAGATACATAATTAAACATTTTCCGGTGTCAAAAGGGCAGTAGGGGCTAACTTCGTTATTATTGGGAGCACAACCTCGTGCGCATACTCTGAGAAGTGAAAATTCAAAGTTCTATACGTATTATTGATCCGTTCCGATGTACTCGCGTCGAAACGTTAGGAATCAGCATGGGAGTACTCTAGAAGCAATGTACTTCTGGAAATTAAACTTTGATCAGGTCTACAAGTTATATAGGTATCTAAATATAAAACTTGCTAGACTGATATATCATCATAGATTCAGAGTCCGGTGAAGTGAGTGATTTCAGCATCGGATTTTCTGTTGAGTTCACAGCGACATCATGCAGTATTGAAAGAAAAAAAGACACTACACATTGAAATAATCCACTTCTGAAGTGAGAAAAAAACTCAAGGGAGAATGAAGCACTGAAGAATAATAAAATGTACTTACTTTTCTGATAGATGAATCCTGGCACGAAAAAGTTTTGATGAATAGTACGAGTACTGGTAGTCGCAATGAGAACACCGATAGTTGGTCGGAGCGCTGATAAATAACTGACGCGTTTGCCATTTGAAACGTTTTTCCTCCCAATCGTCATGCATACGTGACCGAGCGTCATCAGTATGGCCAGTAGCTATTTCCTGTTGTCGATGATGATGAAAGTTATTATAAATAATGAATAATCTGCACTTTCTGATGAGAAGTGTTATTTCCGGTGTTCACTGTCATATTGAATGAAAGTCTGAATATATAAGAATTTGATTCAACTCAGAAAAAATTGATTTTGTTCAGCCGCACATCGCTGTATCTCTTTCGATGACGAATTCAGCTTCCTAGGCCTTTTCGACAGTGGAAACTGTATTCGAACCCACTACTTCATGATTTAGCCGCTGGTGTCACTGGGGGCGCTAGAGTCCGGGTCGGCGGCCATTGTGGGTGACGTGTTATTGGTCAGTGGGGTGAAGGTGGAGCGTAGGGTAGGCACGCTATTGGGTGAAATCAACATGAATGTCACTTGTCTTCGAGTTTAAACATGAATATCAACGTTTCGGATCTTCGGATCTATCCGAATCATCGAAAAATAAGCACTTCCGGTCTGTTAAAAATAGAGATAGGAGGAAACTTATGCTCAATTCGGATTGGCCACATCGAACAGAGTCCAAATCCATCCAAATCTCAGAAACCGGAAGTGACCACTGATTTCGATGCGATAAGGGAAATTTTGAAGTCAATGGATTCGTCTTGATGCAAAAAATCATAATTGAGCATTTTTCGATGACAAAAGGGCACTAGGAGCTAACTTTGTTATGGGGTGAGATACAGAAAGGGGCGAGTACTCTAACAAGACAACTTTGACTGGAGAACGTGAATATGAAGAGTATGCATGTATATCATGCGAAGTTAAACAAAAAATGGGAAATGTCGAAACATGGGTTCGAACCAGGGACCGCCAGATCTTCAGTCTATCGCTCTTCCAACTGAGCTATTTCGACTAACGATATTTCATATGAATCACGATGTATTGCAGGTTTTACAATTTCGAAATTTGCTCATGCATTTTGAAAAACTGAACAGAGACAATCCCTTGTTTTCGTCATAGACTAATCGAGGAGATCGGAATTCCTAAAGTCATCCACAGTGAATGTGAAACTCGAAATTGAAAATAATTACATCATAAATCACGACTGCATAATGGAAGACTGATCACTGAGTGAGATTGTACGACATTTATCGTAGTTGTACGAGAGACCCAACCCAACCCAATTCACCCCAACTCAACTCAACCCAGATATGGGTATACATAATCAGCTCAATTCAATCTCTGGTGAAAGAGTGTTACTGTGAAGTCAATCTCCATGTTGACGTAATGCGAAAAAACCTACACAAACACATCGTTTTCCATGGCCAATCCCAGAAGGAGATCTTACAAAAGACTGGAGGCGTGCACGGCCTCGTTATGAAGGTGTAAACCTTCGGAATCCCACCAATTATCGTTATATAGGATGAATCTTGAATATAGACCAATAGGTCTACCATTTGGAACAATAAAGATGATGGAGGAAACACTCAATGGATGATTTTGCCTCTTTTTCAGTTCCACAGCACGAATACAGGTTTCCAAGTGAATGGAGGCGACCCTTTAATTCGTTGAAATTTTCAACATCACGAATTCACTGATAGTAAATCCAATATACTGTATATCATTCCACGCATTCGTAGAGTTCATATCAAAAGGTTCAATAAATATTAGAGTCCATGGACAGAAATTGTATTAGTGTTAAAAATGGTGATGACTGAAGTGCTCTTGTAACCTCAGTAACATGTGTGAATATCACAAATATGCAGGAGATGAAAGCATACTTACAACGTTATGAATACATGAGTAATGCTAGTCTCATCGATTTTTCCACAGCTTTGATGGCTTTTCAAGAGAAACATAACCTACCTGTAGATGGTGAATTGAATGTTGAAACCTTGAAGTTTGTGCAGAGACCGAGATGTTCCAAAACAGACAGTGAATATGCTTTAGCAGAAAAATGGAGAAAAACTCATATTCGATGGTACTCTCCATATGAAAATGATGATAGAATCTTACGTGTGATGGAGGAGGCTTTTAGTATGTGGGAAAATAACTCCGCATTCACATTTGAATACGTACGTTTCCCACGACCGAAACCTGACATAACCCTGACTTTTTCGAGACAAAAACACACATTTTGTGCAGATTGTATGGAAAGAAGTAATTGTCTTTTTCCTCTTGGGGGTTCCAGCGGTGCTTCAGCACATGCATATTATCCACAAGGAGATACATGTAGAGAAATTCATATTGATTTGGAGGAGAATTGGTACTACGAAATGGACAACGGTATGTCGGGAGGTCAAGAAAATTTACTTATGGTGTTAACACATGAAATAGGACACACTCTAGGCCTGAGTCACAGTGAAATCGAAGAGGCAATTATGTATCCATTATATCAGAATAAGGTCAGGCCTTTAGACTCAGACGATATACATGGTCTTGAAGCTCTCTATGGACCCAGGGCCAAGAACACAACAAAAGCTACAACAAACATAACATCAGCGAAGAGTACCTCCACAACACCGAAAAGTACCCCCACAACAAAAAACAACCGCTACACGCTAACCAAGAATCTATGTGAAGTGAAATAACCAGATTTTATATTTTTGGCAGCGGCTCCGAAATTTCCCAATTATCGCTCATACATTGGACATGGAAAATATCTCTGGGAACTCGATTTGAATGATATGCGAGTCTCCACTGAACCCGAATTACTCATCGATTATCTTCCTTCGGAAATAAAGAAACTACCGATTTCACATACTAATGAAAAAGCGGAAGGAAATAAAATAGACATCGATGACTCTACAAATACATTCTACGAGGCATCATTCCCGGATTTACATATTCGAAACAGATACATGCTACAGATGTCTGATAAAACGGAGATCAATGCTGAATTCCAAACGAACACAGGAGCAAACTATTTGCTAGTTGAATTCAATAATACCCCAAATGACATTCAAAGTAGAGGATGAATTAGTGACATCTTCCGAGGCGCAACAAATGACATCACAACGGCCTTCAGATACATCGACGGACATTTATATTTCTTTCGTCGAGATACATATTACAAGTATAACGAATTCACCCGGGAAGTCTCAGCAGGACAATTCAACTGGAATTTATTTGATATACCATGTCCCGCCGAAGGACTTTCACAGCAATTGAAGACTCTTCTATCGAAAATTATATCTGTATATGATGATGAATAAATATGTTGTTTGTTCATCTGTTTTTCACCCAATCCAACCCAATTCAACCCAATTCATTCCAATTCAACCCAATTCAACCCAATTCAGCTCAACCAACCCAAATATGGGTATACATAACCTCGAACCACTGTTGAGAGAGTGATGTCACTGTGACGTCAGTTCTCATGTTGACGTTATGCGAAAAAACCTACACAAACACACTGTTTTCCATGACCAATCCCAGGAGGAGGTCTTACAAAAGACTGGAGGTGAGCACGGCCTCGTTATGAAGGTTTAAACCTTCGGAATCCCCACCGATTATCGTTATTTAAGACGAATCTGAAATATCGATAACTAATAGGCCTACCATTTGGAACAATGAAGATGATGGAGGAAACACCAAATGGATAATTTCGACTCTTTTCTATTTCAACAGCACCAATACAGACTTCCAAGTTAATGTAGGTGATTCATTAGTTAATTGAAATTTTCGACAGCACGAACAATGGTCTTTTAATTTTATAAAGACGGTTCATTAATTCATCGAAATTGAGAGGCTTTTCAACCATTATGAATTTCATCCAACATATTCACTGATTTTGTTCACCTCTCTGAGCAGATTGTCGTCTTTGGTGTCGTCATCATTCATCTTAAACTATGTTTGTGGTAACAAAGTTTCTGAAAATTGACCACACACATTACAAATTCTTATTAATTTTTGTAAACCCAAAAGGTACAGAGCTGTGATCGGAGAGAAACTTTTGGACACCATCGATGGCGGGCCGTAGACTTCAAAGACACGGTTGGCGCTGCTCTACTGCGCCATACCAACGAGCAGTATGTGTCATACTGCGCCAAATTAACGAGCAGTATGCCTTCAAAGACACCACCGATGGAGGGCCGTAGACTTCAAAGACACGGTTGGCGGTCAATGTTCACAAATTTTGTTACCACAAACATAGTTTGAGATGGATGATGACAACGATAACGAGAATCTGCTCAGAGAGGTGAACAAAATCAGTGAATATGTTGGATGAAATCCATAATTGTTGAAACGCCTCTCAATTTCGATGAATTAATGAACCGTCTTTATCAAATTAAAAGACCATTTCAATAAACTAATGAATCACCTACATCAACTTGGAAGTCTGTATTGGCACTGTTGAGATAGAAAAGAGTCAAAATTATCCATCAAGTGTTCCCCTCATCATCTTTATTGTTCCAAATGGTAGGCCTTTAAGTTATCGATATTCCAGATTCGTCTTGAATAACGATAATCGGTGGGGATTCCGAAGGTTTAAACCTTCATAACGAGGCCGTGCTCACCCCCAGTCTTTTGTAAGACCTCCTCCTGGGATTGGCCATGGAAAACGGTGTGTTTGTGTATGTTTTTTCGCATAACGTAAACATGAGGACTGACGTCACAGTGACATCACTCTTTCAACAGAGGTTCGAGGTTATGTATACCCATATTTGGGTTGGTTTGGTTGAATTGGGTTGAATTTGGTCGAATTGGGTTGAATTGGGTTGAGTTGGGTTGAATTGGGTTGGATTGGGTGAAAACAGATGTACAAACAACATATCGATTTATCATCATATACAGATATAATGTCCGATAGAAGAGTCTTCAATTGCTGTAAAAGTTCTTCGGCGGGACATGGTATATGAAATAAATTTCAGTTGAATTGTCCTGCTGAGATTTTCCGGGTGAATTCGTTATACTTGAAATATAAATGTCCATCGATGTATCTGGAGGCCGTTGTGATGTCATTTGGTACGCTTCGGAAGATGTCACTTATTTGCCCTCTACTTTGAATATCATTTGGGGAGTTATTGAATTCAATGTAAGATTGGCTATTAACTAGCAAATAGTTTGCTCCTGTGTTCGTTTGGAATACAGCATTGATCTCCGTTTTATCAGACATATGTAGCATGTATCTGTTTCGAATGTGTAAATCCGGGAATGATGCCTCATAGAATGTATTTGTAGAGTCATCGATGGCTATTATATTTCCTTCCGCTTTTTGACAAATATGTGAAATCGGTAGTTTCTTTATTTCCGATGGAAGATAATCGATGAGTAATTCGGGTTCAGTGGGGATTCGCATATCATTCAAATCGAGTTTCCAGAGATATTTTCCATGTTCAATGTATAAGCGATAATTGGGAAATTCCGGAGCCGCTGCCAAAAATATAAAATCTGGATATTTCACTTCACAAAGATTCTTGGTTAGCGTGTAGTGGTTGTTTTTTGTTGTGTGGGTACTTTTCGTAGTTGTGGAGGTACTTTTCGCTGATGTTATGTTTGTTGTAGCTTTTGTTGTGTTTTTGGTCCTGCGTCCATAGAGAGCTTCAAGACCATGTATAGCGTCTGAGTCTAAAGGCCTGACCTCATTCTGATAGAATGGATACATGATTGCCTCTTCGATTTCACTGTGACCCAGGCCTAGACTGTGTCCTATTTCATGTGTTAACACCATAAGTAAATTTTTCTGACCACCTGACATACCGTTGTCCATTCCGTAGTACCAATTCTCCTCTAAATCAATATGAATTTTCCTACATGTATCTCCTAGTGGATAATATGGATGTGCTAGAGCACTGCTGGAACCCCCAAGAGAAAAAAGACAATTACTTCTTCCCATACAATCTGCACGAAATGTGTGTTTTTGTCTCGAAAAGGTCAGGGTTATGTCAGGTTTTGGTCGTGGGAAACGTACGTATTCAAATGTGAATGCGGAGTTATTTTCCCACATACTAAAAGCCTCCTTCATTACACGTAAGATTCTATCATCATTTGCATATGGAGAGTACCATCGAATATGAGTTTTTGTCCATTTTTCTGCTAAAGCATATTCACTGTCCATTGTGGAACATCTCGGTCTCTGCACAAACTTCAAGGTTTCAACATTAAATTCACCATCTACAGGTAGGTTATGTTTCTCTTGAAAAGCCATCAAAGCTGTGGAAAAATCGATGAGACTAGCATTACTCATGTATTCATAAAGTTGTAAGTATGCTTTCATCTCCTGCATATTTGTGATATTCTCACATGTTACTGAGGTTACAAGAGCACTTCAGTCATCACCATTTTAAACACTAATACATTTTCTGTCCATGGACTCTAATATTCATTGAACCTTCTGATATGAACTCTACGCATGCGTGGAATGATATACAGTATATTGGATTTACTATCAGTGAATTCGTGATGTTGAAAATTTCAACGAATCAATGGATCGCCTCCATTTACTTGGAAACCTGTATTCGTGCTGTTGAACTAAAAAAGAGGCAAAATCATCCATTGAGTGTTTCCTCCATCATCTTTATTGTTCCAAATGATAGACCTATCAGTCGATATCTAAGATTCATCCTGAATAACGATAATTGGTGGGATTCCGAAGGTTTACACCTTCAGAACGAGGCCGTGCACACCTCCAGTCTTTTGTGAAATCTCCTCCTGGGATTGGCCATGGAAAACAATGTGTTTGTGTGGGTTTTTTCGCATTACGTCACCTTGAGGATTGACTTCACAGTCACATCACTCTTTCACCAGAGATTGAATTGAGCTGATTATGTATACCCATATTTGGGTTGAGTTGGGTTGAATTGGGTTGGGTTGGGTCTCTCGTACAACTACGATGAATGTCGTACAATCTCACTCAGTGATCAGTCTTCCATTATGCAGTCGTGACTTATGATGTAATTATTTTCAATTTCGAGTTTCACATTCACTGAGGATGACTTTAGGAATTCCGATCTCCTCGAGCAGTCTATGACGAAAACAAGGGATTGTCTCTGTTCAGTTTTTCAAGATGCATGAGCAAATTTCGAAACTGTAGAACCTGCAATACATCGTGATTCATATGAAATATCGTGAGTCGAAATAGCTCAGTTGGAAGAGCGATAGACTGAAGATCTGGCGGTCCCTGGTTCGAACCCAGGTTTCGACATTTTTCGTTTTTTGTTTAACTTCGCATGATATACATGCATACTTTTTATATTCACGTTCTCCAGTCAAAGTTGTCTTGTTAGAGTACTCGCACCTTTCTGTATCTCACCCCATAACAGAGTTAGCTCCTAGTGCCCTTTTGTTATCGGAAAATGCTTGATTATTATTTTTGGCATCGAGACGAATCCATTGACACCGAAATTTCCCCTATCGCATCGAAATCAGTGGTCACTTCCGGTTCCTGAGATTTTGATGGATTTGGACTCTGTTCGGTGTGGCCAATCCGAATTGAGTATTAGTTTTCTTTTATCTCTATTTTCAACAGACCAGAAGTGCTTATTTTTTGATGATTCGGATAGATCCGAAGATCCGAAACGTTGATATTTATGTTTTAACTCGAAGACAAGTGACATTCATGTTGAATTCACCTAATAGCGTGCCTACCCTACGCTCCACCTTCAATATGGCCGTTTTCACCCCACTGACCAATAACACGTCACCCACAATGGCCGCCGACCCGGACACTTGCGCCCCCAGTGACACCAGCGGCTAAATCATGAAGTAGTGGGTTCGAATACAGTTTCCACTGTCAAAAAGGCCCAGGAAGCTGAATTCGTCATTGAAAGGGATACAGCGATGTGCGGCTGAACAAAATCAATTTTTTCTGAGTTGAATCAAATTCTTATATATTCAGACTTTCATTCAATATGACGGTGAACACTGGAAATAACACTTCTTATCAGAAAGTGCAGATTCCCCATAGTTTATAATAACTTTCATTATCATCGACAACAGAAAATAGCTTCCGGCCATACTGATAACGCTTGGTCACGTATGCATGACGATTGGGGGGAAAAACGTTTCAAATGGCAAACGTGTCGGTTATTTATCAGCGCTCCGAACAACTATAGGTGTTCTCATTCCGACTACCAGTACTCGTGCTATTCATCAAAATTTTTCGTGCCAGGATTCATCTATCAGAAAAGTAAGTACATTTTATTATTCTTCAGTGCTTTATTCTCCCTTGTGTTTTTTTTCACTTCATAAGTGGATTATTTCGATGTGTAGTGTCTCTTTTTTTTTCAATACTGCATACACTCAACCATTTTTTATAAGGACTATCCCGCCAAGTGTTCCATTATTTTTCATATTTTTTCAAAAGTTGATTGTTTTAATGTCGCTATGAACTCAACAGAAAATCCGATGCTTAAATCACTCACTTCACCGGACTCTGGATCTATGATGATATATCAGTCTAGCAAGTTTCATATTTAGATACCCATATAACTTGTAGACCTGATCAAAGTTTAATTTCCAGAAGTACATTGCTTCTAGAGTACTCTTATGCTGATTCCTAACGTTTTGGCGCGAGTACATTGAAACGGATCAATGATACGTATAGAACTTTGAATTTTCACTTCTCAGAGTATGCGCACGACGTTGTGCCCCAAATAATAACGAAGTTAGCCCCTACTGCCCTTTTGACACCGGAAAATGTTCAATTATGTATCTTGACATCAGTACGAATCCAATGATACCAAAATTATCGAAATCAAGATTTGGAGATCTGGCGGTCGTGGGTTCGAAACCTCAATTTCAACATTTCTTGTTTTTGATGAATCTGGACTCTTCTCGATGCGACCAATACGAATTGAGTATTAGTTTTGTTATTTCAAGTAACTTAAGGCTATCAAATACCGATTTATTGCTCTACGATGAAGTTGGAAGGTGGAGCTTGATGAATTTCGATCAAATGGGTGTTCTCCTCTCATTTGACACCCCATCTGCTATGATAGGATGCAAACTGATTCTTTTATTTTTTAAATCGATTTTCAAGTGCCAAAATAGCTTAAGTACATCGATTCATATTGCCTCGTTGAAAATCAGCTGAATCGGGGACGTTGACTTTTTCATATACAAAATGTTTATGAATTTTTCTCTTTCCAATAACCGTCAACCATATTTTTTTCTTCTCTCCCATGAGAGGCGGTTATGTTTTTTTCTTCCAACAGACAGTCTTCTTTTCTGTCCAATGACAGGTGGCCATGTTTTTATTTCACTATGACAGGCGGCCTTGTTTTTTTCTTACAAAGCAGCCATGTTTTTTTCTCTCACAAAGCGGCCATGTTTTTTTCTCTTACAAAACGGCCATGTTTTTTCCAACGACAGGCGGCCATGTTTTTTTCTTTCAAAGCGGCCATGTTTTTTTCTCGATGACAGGTGGCCATGTTTTTTTCTCTCCAATGAGAAGTGGTTATGTTTTTTTCTTACACAGTGGCCATGTTTTTTTTTTTTCGATGACAGGTGGCCATATTTTTTTTCTCTCCAATGGGAAGTGGTTATGTTTCTTCTTACACAGCGGCCATGTTGTTCCTTCTTACGAAGCAGCCATGTTTTTTCTCGAATGATGTCGGCCATGTTTTTTTCTTTCAGTTGTCAATGAAACACCCTGTCTATCTTTACGCTCCGCACACTCTCATATCTCTCTCTCTCTCTCTTGTCCGAAAGGAGCTCCTATGAGGTGAGCCAACCCCAAAATTTTAGGATCCTGCATCCGCACCCCACTGGCAGGATCAACCCCCGAATTTTCCCATGGTCCAAAGCCACGGTGGGCCAATGGTTGCCTGACCAAACTTCTTCCTCCACGGGCCAACGCCACGAACCAACCCCAATTTTTCCACGGGCCAACGTCACGGTGGGCCAATCTCCAAATTTCCCACGGGCCACGGTTGGCCAACGTCACGGTTGACCAACTCAACCAGACTCAACCCAACTCAACCCAACTCAACCCAAATATGGCCGTTTGAACCCCACGCTGGCCAATCGCCGAAATTCAGCCGTTGACGTCCACATTCCGTCGCCAAACCGAACGCCTTATCTCAGCACGGGCCCTTTGGCGGTGTCTTTGCACCCCGTTCCAGGCCAGACCGTGTAAGTTTGCGGCCATTCCGTCCTGGACCAAGGCCCATTCCGTCACCGCCAACCGTATCTTTGCAGGAGGCTTTCGGCTATGGACCATCGGTGAAAGCTATCCAACAATGTCTTTGAAGTCTACGACCTGCCAACGACCGTTGAGGTACACATTCCATCACCAATCGACCCGCCAACGTTGCCACTCATATGCGCTGTTGCCATTTTTCACTCTTTTAAAAAGTCGTAGAATCTGGGGAAATTGCACTGCGCCTCAAGTATAAAAAATACCCAGAATCTGGGGAAAAATAAGTGACCCCAAATGACTCCACTCCTGCTCTTACAGATAGAAGGGCCGATGTCAAAAATTTTATATTCCAGAAAATTTCAATTAAAATTTCGAGTTCTTACTCAGAGTGATGAGTTTATAGTGACATTGGCTACCATTACATTCATGGATTGGTTGAATTGGATGATAACCGTTTCAGCACTAGAAGAGAGCAAGAAAAAAAATTTAATGCAACGACTAACTCAAAACAGCAAAATATTGACATTGGCCTCAGATATTATATTGGTGTATTTTTCTCTTCTCCATGATTTTGTTGTACACTGTTGAAAACTAGTAATATACCTATATGAGAATGGTTACTGAGCTTTAGCTCCGTTGTTACATTTGAAAAAAATTGAGTTACAAATCAAACCTTCATATCAAGATGTTCGACTTCACTAGCGACACACTTTGTCACCCCAAACAGCAGCGAAGTTCGTCAGTACACTTTGATGTAGAAAATATCGTTTTATATTATGAAAATAAATCATTTGATGAACGTTATCAGGAACCTTACAATTCAGAATATTCCTAACCTGAAAGAGTTAAGGGTGGAAAAGTGAGCGCAATTTATCATTCATCCTAAATATTTTATCGAAAGACATATTGTTACGAATACACTATGTCACTGCCACTGTAATCGCACAATGCCGAGAAGACAGGAACTTTCGATGTTAACAAACTCCGACTGACCCCCCACACGGATTGAAAGAAGGCAGTCTGTTTAGTAGAACACTATTTGTGAATATTAAAGCATTATTGAACCCATGCGGCGAGTCAGTCAGTCATTTGTTTGATCAGCTGGAGTATAGTCAGATGCCATTGGACAGTTCTTGTGAAAAAGATCAATTTATTCATTTTGATCTAAATTTATTACAAACTGAAGGGAATATCATATCATAGCACATAGAGTCGAGAGCAGAAATCCATAATTACCATACCAGGAATAACAATATGCCAAGTACCCTAAAATACCATCATGTTAGGTATGGAAACTCTTGCCAAGCGATATAAAGACACTGTCACCTCGAAGTTTTTAAAAAACAGCTGAAAATATTTCTAAAAGAAAAATATTTCTACATAGTACATGAGTTCACACTTGACGTTGGTAATGTTGGATCACTCTCAGAGTGACAAATATATATGCATATGTAATTCATAATTTACTCAATTGTTAACTCAACTAACCTGTCAATATGTTTTCATGTCATTCATCATCATTTATTTGTTCAATTCACAATAACTTATTCAATAAAGTTATTTATGATTAACTTCATCTTCAACTATATTTCATGTATCATGTATCACATTTCATACGGTTATGATATTTTATATGTGTGAGTTCAACAGACCTGTTGATGTGTTTTCAAGTTTTTTTTTCCAATAACTTATCCAATAATTTCAAACTTTTTATATTCTCATCGGAAATATGACCTGTGCTATCAATGTTATGTAGCTCAAATGATGAATAAAGCGGAAATGCATACTATTGAAAGATGAGTCCAATTCAATCTCGACAAACTCTACGAAAATAAAAACCTAGCAATAATATCCTCCAGTCGGGCAGCGATCCAAACGTTGGATTTCTACGATAACAAATCGAAGCTGGTATGGCAATGCGTTCATGAAATGAGGGAATCAGGTAGAAACGAAGTTATTCTCCTATATGTGACAGGTCATGTCAGAGAAGAGGAGACAGACAAGCCAATGGACCAGAAACTTTATGCGGCCTGTAAAACTTGTATTAACTCAACAAAGAGTATACAATGGCAAAGACTCTCAGAAATGCAGCCGGCTGGAAAGCTTCTCAACAACTTCGACCAAGAAAAGTCTGAAGCATCAATCAGCTACATCAAAAGGGTTTCAAGTCAGTAACTAAGTTTCAGAGATCACCTGCAGTAAAAAAAGTCGTATTCACAACAGGGTTTAATTTCCAAAGAACATGACAAAAGATATAGAAGAATCCAGATATCTTCCATTCTTGAGATAGTCCGTGAAGTAGGCAGCGGTGAGTGAGAAATAAATTTGTGATGCTCTGGCAGAATCTTCTGTCTGTTTTTCCAAACCTACGCAAGTTATGAATTTTTGAAATTGAATTACATTTGGCAACTGCTCGGTGAACAAAAGTAATTAACATTTCATGAACTGTATCTTTTCTAATTGATATTTGGTGTCAGTTTGGGACACAACGAGAAGAAACATCCCTTCACATTATATTGGAGTGTGATGCTGTACATCGTGAAAGATCAAGGAACCACCAGTTGAAAACACGAGTGGATGGAAGTGTTATGTTGAAATCCTTGAAAATCTTATTCTATTTGCATGATTGAAGTATGTACCACCTCAGTGATATGTTGATGAGTGAAATTATATGATCTTTGATGACCACTTGGATACACCGTTTCTCAGCTAGTTCTGAAAAAAGAGTACATACAGAAACTTTGTCCTTACTTCATTCAGAATTTTTGTAACATAACACCTCCATCCACAAGTGTCTCCAATTTCATCTGCTGACAGAGGTATAAAAACACATTCGATGGCCCAAGGATCTAGAGCTCTAGAGGCTTCTATGGCAGAAGAAAATGCCCACTAGATCTTATCAGTTCGTAGTGTGTCTGTCACCACCGATTGATACCATTACCATTGAGAATATGCAGAAAATATAGTTTAGTTGTACCCATTCTCAAAATGTGATTTGGGAGCTGTGTGCATGGATAATAGCTTCTTTGATAATGTATTCCCATCCATTGCGTCCTAGAATACGTACGACTTTGGCACATTCATTCATATTATTTTTTCCATAGGAGGTGCCAATACGAATTCTTGAAAATTGTTATGCGGAAAGAACCTAATATTCCAGTTCGGAATCCATTTCATCCTTGTAGTAATCTTCAAATCCATAGCTCATAGGAAAGAGCGTTTTCCTATGTTCAAATTGGTATACACTCTCCATTCATTAATAATAATAATATATATAATAATAATAATAATTTATCAACTTCAGGTACAATATATGAACATAGGCAGAAGTAGGGAATAAGTTAATAAATAAGAGAAGTCACATAAACTGTTTTCAGTTTGTGTGTGACTGTGGAAATTACAAACAGGAAGAAAAGATGTATCATGTAGTAAAATAATAAAATACAAGATTAATATTTAACACTAGGTGTTTGCGAAACATAGATATACAATTTTATACACTTACATTAATATAAACATATATATGAACTGTTTGTTCTTCAAGATAAAATAACATTTACGATATAATAGAATGACAAATTTTTGGGAAGGTTGTTATGCCATAGGGGATATTTATATAAAAAACGGAAAAATGTTTCCGTTGGGATGATTAGGAATATAATAAATTATGTATCTCTGTACGAGGCAAGCTAGTGATGTAGTCATTTAATCTTCTTTTGATTTCATTTAGATTTTTTGAAATTTTTATTTGATTTGGTAGAGTATTGAATAGTTGGAGGCTCAGGTAGCTGTGGCTTTTTTGCCCTACAGCCTCATTCATGTAAGGTATTTTGAAATTATTTTGTTTATTTCGAGTGTTGTATTCGTGTTCTATTCTAGGATGTTTGTGTATTGATTTGAAATATTTGATATTAGTATGTAAAAAGAAGAGCTGTACGGGATCAAATATATTCCTTTTTTTTTTTTTTTTTATTTTTTTTTTTTTTTAATTATTTTGAGGGTACTTTTTTGTGTCACTATCAGTTTATTCATAGTGGTCTTTCCAGCTGATCCCCATGATCCGCTCTCCGGTTACTCCCGCCACATGGCACCGCCACTGGTTTGGGGCACTGGGGTCTGAGACAGCTGGGAACGGGGGATTGTTTTGGGGCCAGCCATAAATAGAAAAAAAAACATGGCTGCCCGCTAAGAGAAAAAAACCTGGCCGCCTATAATTGGAAAAAAAAAAAACATGGCGGTTGTAGGTTAGGAATTTCAAGATGTCCGTTATATGGGGGCCTGGGGCTGTTTATCGGCATCGGTAGACTACGACGAAGGTCTGAGACAGGTTGAAGATGGCTGGGGGTAATATGGGGCCCAACGATGTATATAAAAAAAATGGCGGCTGTAGGTTAGGAATTTCAAGATAGCCGTCATGGGGGGCTCGACCCTCTTGAGTATTTATCGGTATCGAGAGTCTCTCACGGTATCGAGAGTCTCCCACAGAGGTCTGAGATGTATCAGAACGTTAAGGGGTCCAATCGTTCATAGAAAAAATAGTGGGTTGTAGGTTAAGAATTTCAAGATGTCCGTCATGAGGAGGCTCTGTCTGGAGCGTTTATCGGTAGACTACCATGGAGGTGTGAGATATCTGGGGGCATTATGGGGGGCCCCAAACGTTCATAGAAAAATATATCGGTTGTAGGTTAGGAATTTCAAGATGTCGTTATGGGGGGAACGACTGGGGTTTTTCAGCGGTATCGAGGTCTCTCACGGAGGTCTGAGATGTATGAGCACGTTAAGGGGACCCAATCATTCATTGAAAAAATATAGCGGTTGTAGGTTAAGTTGGAAAAAACTTATGTTATGGGGCCGACCCGCCTAGAATGTTTAACGGTCTCGGTTTGGGCTACTACGGAGGTCTGAGATATGTGTGGAAGCCGCATTGGGGCCCCAAACATGTATAGAAAATAAAATATAGCGGTTGTAGGTTGTTGAGAGAAAACTTATGTTATGGGGCCGAGCCCCCCCTGTAGGATATTCAGCAGCCTCTGGGTTGCCACTAAGGTCTGAAAACAGCTGGCGTACGTTATGAAAGAGGGCCCTATTGGGCTCGCAGACATAAAAAAGAAAAGTATGACGGTTTTAGGTTGGGAATTTATTATATATCCATTATGGGGACCAACCCGCCTGGAATATTCAACAGTCTCGGTTGACTTCTACGGAGTTCTGAGATATGTGAGGTTATCGTGTAGAAGCCCGCATGGGGCTAATCATTGATATAAAAAAGTATTGACGGTTTTAGGTTATGAATTTCATTATATATCCGTTATGGGGCCGACTCGACAAGAAAGCGATTATTATTTCCATTTCCATTCAGTTCTGGACTATGTTAATGTTTCAATCCTAGCTCATCGGAAAGTTATTCTGAAATTTATGCTTCTTAGTACTATTATTATTATCATTTATATAGGCAAACCAACAGACAGACGGACAAGAAAGCGGATTAATATCCATTTTCATTCAGTTCTGGAGATATGTTCAAAAGTTTCAAGTCTCTAGTTCATCGGAAAGTTATTCTGAAATTTATTGCTTCTCAATACTATTATTTTTTTTAAATTTCAGACAAAACCAACAGAGCCGACAAAAAGCGAGTTAATATTGCATTTTCATTCAGTTCTGGAATATATTCAAAGTTCAAGTCCTAACTCATCAGTTAGTTTGAAAATGTATTGCTTCTCACTTTATTATTATCATTCTTTTGAATTTGTTCATAATTCTCAGTCTTGATTAATTCTAGTCCATTTTGCAAATGGATTGTTTCAAACTCAATGACGGTAGACGTCTAGGATTTCCAAAAAATTCATTGTAAAATACCATAAAAAAAATATCAGACTGATATGTTTGAAACCAAATACATTTTCATAGATCCGTATACAATACAAAAATTTTGGAGCACCACCCTACAAAAAGATACGCTAGAAGAAAAAACAAACCATTCTTCGATCATATAAATTCAAAACATACCTACTATAGCCATCTTTTTTGAATAAGATTTACTGAAATATGCAGTTCAAAAAAAAAAGATTCAGCGATACAAATTTTTCCCATAAACAAAATACCTACGATTCCATTGGGAAACAATTTTGTTTTTTTTTCGAAGTTATATAAACAAATACTCGATTTTGATTACAACGATATCTCGAAAAACAAATAAACTTGATTGAATATTTTACACCCCACAACAACTTGAGATTTTGCGTGCCAAAAAACTCATTTCCAAATGAAAAATTTATATTGCGGTTTTTGAAAACAAATTGTTGTCTGAACCACCGTTAAAATTTCCTCCCATTCTACGGAACGGAATGAACAGGTTTAGATCTGTTTTGTAGTGCATATGACGTCATCAAGAGCTTTGCATTATATTTTATACATGTTCTGGTTCCCCGAAAAGGGATTCCTGTAATTTTGGGGGAGAACATCTGGGAACCAAGGGAAAGAAGGTAGAATTTGGTGTTCTTCTTAAATTTCTGAGGTTGTATGCCTCGGGAAACACCTCCTAGGCAATAGTTCCAAAGCCTCGCAGTTCGTTGGATGAATGAGTCTTTGGAAAGTGATTCTGCGGTCTCCAAAGTGACCACGAAGGGGTGTGAAGACTGAACTTGACGGGTAAATCTCGAAGAGACTGCCAAAGGAGGAACGATTGTTGATATTTCAGAAGAGCATCGCCCATGAAAATATCTATAAAATAAAGACAAATCGCCACTTTTCTACGGTGTTCCAGACAAGTGAGCGAGTTTGTAAGCGAGACATCACCGACGAGACGAATTGCCCTTTTGGACAGAATCCAATAGTTTCAGGATATGTTTAGGTGCCGCACTCCAATATGGGAACAGTATTCCAGGACAAGTCGGATCTGGCCTTATAGATCATAAGCAGCTGACTGGAGGTGAAATAGCTCTTGGCACGAAACAAAAAAGCAAGTTTTTGGGATGCACTTTTGGCAATGGACCTCACGTGATTTTCCCAGGAAAGGTTATTGCTGATAGTAATACCAAGCATCGATATGGATGACTTCAGTGGTATGGTTACTCCTGACAAAGTTATGTTAGGTACAGATCGGCTTTTGTAGAGAAAAGAGATGCTTGTGTTTTGTTCGCATTGAATTCTACCAAGTTATTGGATCCCCATTCGAGAATTGTTGCTAAGTCCATATTTATATTGTTAACATTTCTTCCCCGTTGATTTCTGGTTTCACGGGCTGATATAGGGGCCCTGGAAGAGAAAGTGGTATGGAGGGTACTATCATCGGCAAAGCTGTGTACTGGACATGAAGTTGCTTTCAACAGGTCGTTGATGTGAAGTAAAAATAGTGTTGGTGCTAGAATGGATCCTTGCGGAACACCAGCATTTATGAGTAGAGTGTCAGATGAAACTCCATCGACCACTACATGGAGGGACCTGTTTGAGAAAACTATCAAGCAGAGAACATAGCTGAGGGGGCAAGCCATAAGATGGAAGCTTGGCGAGGAGTCCCTGGTGCCAAACTCGATCGAACGCCTTGGAGATATCTAATGCCACAGCTAAAGTTTCTCCACACTTTTCAATAGATAGCTGCCATATATGTGAGACGTATGCGAGCAGGTCACCAGTTGATCTCTGATGGCGAAAGCCATATTGCCTATCATTGATAATTCCTGAGTCTTCCAGATATTTCATGAACTCGAAGTTGATGGCTTTTTTCCATCACCTTTGAAATAATAGATAGCAGTGCAATAGGTCTGTAGTTGCTAGGTGGGGTCTTTTGCCTTTTTAGGGTTGGCAGTACTTTGCAATTTTCCAATTGGACGGAAATACTCCCAAATTGTATGAGTGGTTGAACAACGCAAGAACAGGTGTTAGTTCGGGGCACATTTCTTGAGAACAATCGGCGGGATTCCGTCAGATCCACAGGCTTTGTTGGTGTTGAGACCCAGCAAAATCTTTCTGATAGTACGTTGGCGAAAGGTGATCTCAGGCATGTGACTGTCAATAGGTGTAATGTTCGGGGTTGTTTTCCCGAAGAATCAGAGTGGAATTTCCAGCAAATAGGTGCGCAAAGATGTTGGCTCTTTCCTGGGCAGTCGTTGCTAGTGTTCCATCTTCTTTGGTTAGGGGAGGGAAAAGAGCTGGAAGTGAAATTTCTTCCCACGCTTTGGCGAAAGACCAAAATGAACGGGAACCGTTGGGACACTCAACAAGTTTTGATCTTATTTTGGCATTATGAGCATCTTTTTGAACATTCAATTGTCTCTTTGCATATGCCTCTAGCCTCAACATATGCTGCTCTGGTCTCAGGTCCGGATTTTTTGCCATCGATGGTATGCTGCCTGTTTGGAAGCCACAGCTTCAGAGCAGTTTCTGTTAAACCAGGTCTCATCGGATGATGTTCTCCTTTCTGTTTTCGGTATGTAGTTTGCATCCCCCAACATGATGATTTCAGAAATTTCTCAGCCATCGTGTTGGATCTACTGAGAGGAACAAACTCTCTTCCATAGAAACGCTGAGAAAACATACGAAGACCTTCCCAGTCTCCCCGAATTGTAATGCCATGAGACGGGGTTATTGTGCTGCTCGATGGTAAATGGAAAGAGCATGTTGTGGAGATGAGGGTGTATCAGAGTTTCCAATGGGGACAAACTTCTATTCTTAGGGTCAGGATTGGTGGTGAGGAAAAGATCTAGTGTATTGGCAGACTGGTTGTTGACACGGGATGCGGGTTGGTAGCTCGACAGTTGTTCTAGACCATGAGTGATGGCGAAGGCCTCAGCTTGACGACCTGCATCATCTGTTTTGTTAGAAATTTGAGCCAGGCAACGTTATGTACATTGAAGTCCCCATGATTATGGTTTCAGCTGTTGGATGGTTCTCCTGAATGTAGTCCAGTTTGAGTGATGAAAACTCAAAGAGGTTGTTATATGAAGGTTCATTGGTGATAGGTAAAGGCAGCAGAGGAACTTAGTCACTTTGGTATCAGATAGCTTAAACCACATCACATCAAAGTCTTTCGGTTCCAAACTCTCTTCACGCTGGCATGAAAGGTTAGCCTTAGCGTAAAGGCAGACTCCACCTTTGAGTCTGAATCGAGAATGGAGTTCGTAACCAGGACAAAGCATATGGACTTGTTGGTGGACGAGTTAACTTGAGTTTCTGTTAGAGCCAAGAATATCCGGTTTTTTTCGTCTGTGGTGATGGTGGACGTCATTGATGTTCTGTTGAGTCCACGGATGTTGCAAAATTAATCTTTAATGTTGAGTCCCCTCGAGTACCTCTCGCCCGGAAATCGAATGGAAGTATTTTACTTCCGAGGTGTTTTACTCTAGGAGACTTCATCATTATTACTATTAGGATGCACCTGAAAATAAAGGAGGAATTGGGGAAAAGGGAAAGAGGGACGGAAAGTATCGACCGAACACTGAAACATGGAATGATCCATTTCACAGCACCAAAGTCGATATGGTGGTATTTCACCGGGCAATGTTACATCAGTTCCAAGAACTCTGCTAAGTTATCAGTTTTTAAAGTACGCAGTAGGAAATTGATGTGGGTGACTGATCATAGGCTTCAGGTTCATTCATCATCTGTCCTCTGAACTGTAAACATTGTTCTATTCATGTCTCTTTCTTGCTCTCTGAGTTTGTGTTTGTGTGTGTCATCACCAAACATCTAAAACGTAAGTTTATTTCATTTTATTTTTTGTATTGATTTTCCAAATTTTGTTTCAAATAAATAATTTTTTCAAAACTTTTTTGTATGCCAAAAAGGTTTTGTTTCAAACTTTTTTATATCGAGGGTGGGGATTTTTACTATTTGTTTAAGGACTTTTCCAAATGAGTATTTTTTCTTCACGTTTTAAAAGGAGTTATTTTTTTATAACGTTTTCTTATTTTCAAAATGTATCTAAACTGGAAGATTTTGCAAATATTTCTTGACAGAGTTTTTTTCAAATTTTTTTTAATAAAGTGCTCAAAGGCAGAGCTTGGGATCGTATGGTTGGTTTTTTTCAAACTTCACTAAAATTAGGGGTGGGATTCACGGGTTTTCGTAAATCGGGTGATATTTTCACTTTTTCGTATATACCGGGTGACATATGCAAAACTTTTAATTCAGTTTTATTTTTTTCAAACTTTTCAATCAATGGTTTGGACTATAATTTTTTTTTTGTATACAAAAGTGATTTTTGTTTTTGTTTTCAAATGTTCTCATTTTGGATTGGGAAACTATGTTTTTTTTTTTCAAGTTTTGAAGTATTGTTCTTCATTATCGATAAATATTGCGGGTATCAACACTATCCCATAGTAAAGGCAGCCTTATCAACATTTGCTTCAGTTACAAATTTCAGATTGTGTCTTGACGGGCTTAGAAAAAAAAATCTGTAAAAGAAAATCAACTATAAAATATATTTTCCTCAAAAGTCTCCTCAAGCTGTAAAGTGTGAGTATTTCTAGCGTTCCATTACCAATCAATCATTTAATCATTATTTTTTTATAACTTTTGGTATTTTATTATTATCAACATTCGATCATTTTGTTATTATTATTTTTCGGTTGGGGGGAAATAGGGAAATTTTTCTATAACTTAATGATCCGCGAAATCGTCATTTGTGTCTTGACCGTTGAGAGGAAAAAATATGTGGTTAAAGGAACCAGCTAAAAAAAAATATTTTCCTCAGAGTCCCCCTCAAGCAGTAAAGTGTGAGTATTTCTAGCGTTCCATTAAAATCATTCGATTTATATCATTCTTTCTATAACATTCGATTTTTTCATTATTATTATTATTATTTTTTGGTTGAGAGTTTTTAATTAAAGTGATGAGGGTAGGAAGGGTTAATTTTTCTATAACTTCATGATCATGGGAGAGCATGTCATTAGCATTCCAAACTTTGGAGGAGTAAGACGTGTCTCCAAGTTAGATTATTGAGGATTTTAAACGGAAAAAAAATGTGAGTAATTGAAGTGTTCCACCGACTGAAGCTATTTTTTAAAAATTTTTTTTTTAACATTCGATCATTTTATTATTATGAACATTCGATCATTTTGTTATTATTATTTTCGGTTGAGGTAGGAAGTGGAGGGGTAATTTTTCTAAACAATGATCACTGACGTTAACGTCATTCATTACTCTGGCTTCCGTAGGAGTAAGACCTTTTCGTTTCTCCCTAGTTAGAAATTTTTGGGGTTTCCAGACGGAAAATATGTGAGTAATTGAATTTTTCTACTTTACCGACTGATGCTATTTTTTTATAATTTTTTTAGTATTTTATTATTATTAACATTAATCATTTTTTTTATTATTATTTTTTTGGTTGGGGAAAAATTTTTTTTTTTTAATATCAAAATGATGAGGGTAGGAAGTGGTGAGGTTAATTTTCTATAACTTAATGATCACTGACGTGAAATCATTCGTATTGACTTTCATGAAAAGCGTGTCTCTTTCGTTCTCTCCTGGTTAGATTATTGGGGTTTTCCAGACAAAAAAAAATATGTGAGTAAAAAAAGTTGGCGATTCAAGTTCCAGAAAAAAAAAATTTTTCGAAGGGATTGAGAGATCTTCGGAAATTCATTTTTTCGTTATATATAGGTTTTTTTTTTCCCAAAATAAAAAAAGGGTGGGTAACCAATCCAAACAATTTCATTAGTGCTGCCGTACACAGTTTGGGAGACGTCGAACTGAGCTGGTCAGAAGTCCACGGGGTTCAAACCTCGAGAATATTCAATCATATCCCACAGAATACCAGTCTTTAATTCATAAAAAAACTAAGGCCATTCATCATCAACAAAAACTAAGGCCCCATCCACCACGACGACGACAACTGGGACGGCTGTATTCGATTCCATTAAAGGTGAGAGAGAGAGAAAAAAAATATTGTATTTTGTGAAAAAGCATTCATTCTTCTCGTTTTTAAATAACCATGAATTTTAAACAAATTGCCGCTCTCAGCGATGAGATGATTATTAAATACAGGGACGCTCAAAACTTCCAAAATCCAGTCCAATGGAACCGAAACTTGGCTGAAACATTTGAAACGTAGTATTCGATGTAACAAAGGGCATCAAAATTTCAGCCAACGTTTCCATTGGGTCACGGGAAAATTTTGACAAATTTGGGGCATTTGAAAACTTGTCTTTTCATCAAACATTTAGGGTGGAGGGTCAGGGGTTGGCTGTCAGAAAAAAAATCTAAAAAAGAAAGAGTCATTTGGGAAATTTGAAGTCGACGTTCCGGGGACGGAGTTCTACGGGGGTAATCATAAATTTGAAACATAAAGATACGAATCAATTTTTTCAAAGACGTCTTCAAGCCCTTTTCAAACGTAGAATCAATAACATGTTCCCCCATGCTGAAGGTTAATACTTGTTTTGCGGGGAATTCGTCAAAATGGGCGGATGAGGAGAAACTCGATCTGAAATATCTCAATACTAAAACGAAGTGTTGATAGGGGAACAGATTTGGGGGGGGTTCAGGAATCTGTTGAATAAATTGGGCAATAAATTGGAGGAAATTTTGTGGGAAAAAAGGGGGGCATTACAAAATCGTAAAATCTAAAGTAAATATCAATCAATCAGGTTTTTGCAAGGGGTTCGCTTTATCCGAACTTCCACAACCATTGCTAGAAAAAAGGCTTTTATCAACGTGCGAAAACCGACGATGACAATTGTTTCGGATGGGCAGTCGTGTCAGTCTGTATCCGTTGAAAAACATGCACAGGCATCAAAAACCCTCTTGGTTAACCGTTCTAATGGAGGGTTGGAATTTCCCAAACTCTCGGCCAAATATCAAAATTCGAAAAAAATAACAGCATTTCGGTGCGTATATTTTTGGAATTGGAAATCATCGAAAAAAAGATGACGACGCACATACATTTTTTCACAACTGTACCGACCGAGACTCACAAAACAAAAAAATTGGAAAAATGTCAACCTACTCATGATTCAAAATAAATATTCATTTAAATTGAATGATTACGAAGCACCGCCGGGGTTGACGAAGACGACGAACAGACGGGCCTTAATTCCATTATTGCTTATCAAAGATCTTTCCCGATTGGTTTGCTCACAAATAAATAAGAATCGTCATAAAAATTCATTTTTCGATAGATGAAATTATTTTTTGGGTCAGGAGAAATTAGACAATCATACTGTTGATTGTGAAAAGACCCAATCACTACAAAATTTCCTTAAAATATGATCATCTCGGGGTTCAAAAGGGCTTTGTACACAAAAAATGACCCCATTCGTGATATATCCGATTTTGAATCGATTTTGGAATTCACTGATGATGAAACCAAGTCCAAAACAGCGAAATACCAAAAAAATTTCCCTAACGAGGCCTTTTCCAATTGTAATTTATGACACTTTGGCCATTTAGATGTCGAGGTTGGATTCGATGGAATGGTTCCGGAACAATTGAAAGCCCCTAGCCCAATTCGTTGGGAAAAAAATTTAAAAAACGTCCCTATGTCTGTTTAATCTCATTCTTTCCAAAATTCCATACCATAATTGCGAAAACCTATTGAAGAAGACCAAAAAATTGTAGCCACCAAATCATTTCCGGTGCATTTAGAGGTTGGGCCCATAATGCTCCATGCAACATCAACTTCCAAAACCTTTTGGGTTTCTATTTTTTTTTATAATCTTAGGGCTACGAAGCCAGTTCATTATTCGAAATCGCGAGACGAGGAAAGGAATTGATCTTCTTCCAATAAACAAAGAAAAATATATATCTTTCACCAATACGACGAACAGACGAATTAAATTCCTTTCATTGATTCTTTTCGATTCATGGGGCAACCTGGACGAGTTGGTGCCCCCTCAAAGTGGAAGATCTCTGTAATAAAAGCCAATTTCAAAATTTAAACGATGAACAATTTTCCTAAACGCGCAAAGGGGTATTCCCCTACGACTTTGTGGATTCCATGGAAACTTGAATTACAGCGTTGCCAGATATCGATAAATTCCACAATCAGCTGAAGGGTTGCGATATATCCGAACATGAATACCAACATAGAAGGTGTGGAACGTTCATTTGGCAACACTGGGCGACTACTCCGACTTATACGGGAAAACCGATATTCTTTTGTTATGTGATGTCTTTGAAAATTTCCGACAATTGGGTCACGATCTTATGGACTCGACCCCGCTCGGTACCCATGCCTGGCTATTCGTGGCAAAATATTTTTAAAACAAAGTGTAAGCTGGAGATTATCAAAGATGTTGACTGCTTTTGTTTGTGGAAAAAAAGGGATTTGGGGCGGTATAAAGTAGTGTTGTAACCATTCCTCCAAGCGAATAATAAATATATGGGGAATATGATCCTCAACAACCCTCAAATATTTATTATACCTGGATGTAAACAACCTCTATGGATGGGCTATGAAGATATTTACCCTCTGGAGGGTTAAATGGAGTCGAAAATTTCGATAATTTGAACGTTTGGAGGTGTCGGAACTTCTGATACAGGCTATATCCTCGAAGTCGATTTGGAATATCCCGAAGGAAAAACCCCGATGGAACATAAAGATTTTCCACTCTGTGCAAAAACATCGAACTCCTCAGGTTCAAAATACCAAAATTAATGACCACCCTGTACAACAAAACATGTCGTACATTATCAATACTGAAACAAGCTTTAAAAAAACGGCCTTCTCCTCAAAAAAGTTCACAGAGTGTTTTTTTGGAAAATTAATTAAATAAAAATTTTGGTAAAAACCAAAAAAAAACAAAGGAAAAATTTTTTGGAAAGACCATGGAAAACATTAGGGGAGTGGTGAAAATGGTCAATAAAGGGAGGGTAGGTATGGGGCGAAAATTTATGTCCCGAAATTCCCCCTCAACCATCTTCGATGAAAACGGTGGCCATTGAAATGAGCAAGTCTGAATGATATTCAATAAACCTCTTATATCGGTATGGGATTTTAGATATTTCCAAAATTTGCGTCTACGATTTTTTACTATAAATTCATGTTGAAAAAATTCGGACCAATCGTTGGGATTAATGGATGGATTCTCTCAAATCGAAATTAAAAAGTTAAATTTCGGGAAGAACTTGGAGGATTTTGATGGCGAAACGAAAACTCCGGATTCCCGGGGAAAAAAAAAGAAAATTCAGGTTTGATGAAAGATGAAGCGGGTGTATAATGACAGATTTCGTCGGACTCCGTTCAAAATTATCACCCCTTTAAAAAATTTGGGGGGGAAAATGTGTTAAAAAATCCAAAGGAGTCCGATAAATGTTGTGGAAAATAAAATTTCCTTCGAAGACTATGTCATTGTTTTTAGAGATTGGAGGGAAAAATTGACTAGTCAACGGATCCTTTACCCATAATGTTTTTTAGTGGAACAAAACAAAATCGCTCAAATCCATTCGAAAGATAAAAAAACACTCATCCCGATCGAACGATACACCTTGGGGTCATTATAGCATCATGAATGGAATAAACCTCCACCCCAACCAACTTGTATTTAATAACCTTTCTCCAAAATTTCCATTTATTGTGTTAGGTGATAACCGAAAATGAATGCTTTTTTCTCCCCTTTTCTCTCCACATAACCGTGTATAATAAAGTTTTGTATTATACAAATTTTATTTTTATCCTTATCATTATTATCATTCATTTTTTTTTATAATCAATTCTTCATAAAAAAACATTTTTTTTTTTTATTAAAATTTCAATTTCTCCAAATCATTATTATTTATATTCATACATATAATCAATTGTTCATACTCAAAAAAAAATCTATCCATAAAATAAGTGGATAAAGACTTTTTATTTTTATTTATTAACAAGAGAAACTTTGAATAAAATGATGGCAGCTCTGTGTCATCACTTCATTCAATGGTTTCCTGAATAAAAGAACCGTCCAGACAAAGTTCAGACAAGTTCAAACTTTCTAAACTTGTCTGAACAAAATCGAAGAAACGATGACGTCATTTTTAAATCTCACCCTCGATCTAAACCCTTTGTGTGTGACATAACCTCACTTTTAAGAGAAACCATAATCCTCAAATTTACATGAGGTGGGGTTCTAACTTTACTTTCCAAACAAACCCCCTTTCAGAGGAACCATAACCTCAAAATTTAAATGGATGGGAATTCTAACCCTACCTTTTCCAAACCCCTTTCCCTACCTCAATAAAAAAAAGCAAATTCATTTTGAATCTTGGTTTATGTTATACCACCAGGTTACTTTCATACATTTCACCAAAATCTGGGCAAAAGTATTTCATTAGATTCAATGCTCGAGAAAAAACATAAATTTAAAATGAAATTATCCTTTTTGCTTGAGGGATTCAAAATATTTCAAAAATAATTTAAACAATCAAGGGGATGGGTTGGATCTCACAAATTTTAAAAGTTCCATTGCAAAAAATCAATTTGGATAAATTCGGTTTTTAAACCAAAGAAGGTGCCACCCCTTTTTTAATGCGAAATAGGTGGTGAGTGAATAAAATAAAAAAAATGCATTACTTCAATGGGGAAATTTTACGGTTTTAAAAGCCCGACAGAGAATTTGGGATAAAGGGTTAAAAAAATCTGTTAAAATTTTCAACACCCATCAACACCCTTTTCCTTTCCCCTCAACACCCATCAACACCCATCAACACCCATCATCACCCATCCCCAAACAACACCCATCAACACCCATCATCATCCATCAACACCCATCAACACCCATCAACCCAACCCAGCACCCGGCAACACCCTCCCCATCCCCCCAATCTCACCAGCCGAAATAACCAGTTGGTGGGGCGTTAGACTCATAATCCCAGAGGGCCCTGGTTTAAGGGCCGGTTTTTGGTACAAAATTCATGGGGGATATAACATCATTGTCCAAATTTTAACCAGGCGGGGTATATGTATTCGCGGGGTCAAGACCATGGTTTTTTGACTACTATCGCGGTTTTTTCCCAAAAAGTCGGGTAGCAATTTAAATGTCCGTTTTCAAGAAATGGTTTAACTATTCTCCTAAAATTTAACACAATTAGAAAGCAATTTCTCAAATCCTCTGAACTCATAACATTAAACTTTTTTTATCCCTTTAACTATGAATTTTGTTTTTTTTCTTGAAGGTGTTTGGGACACCATAGTCGGTTTTCAACGTTTGCAAAACTTATTCTTTTTTTTGATAAAAGTTTGGCTGGGGTTTTGGGTTTAAATTTTAAAATTTCCTCTACAACTTTTTCTCTCTTCTAT
>JAFIRS010006438.1:0-37380 GCA_018342105.1 Gonioctena quinquepunctata
CATCAGGAAATGAAAGTGAGGTTAAACCCTTTCACTTGCAGCAATTTATAAAATAACATGTCACAACAGACAACACTCTTGGTATAGTCATATATAGTTAAAACTTTGATCAAAATTGATCATGATTACTTAAACATAAGTGTGAAAACATTTTAAAATTCCAAATGGGCTCTTATGGAGGTCATGTTGGATTCAAGAAGAAGTGGTGACAGATGACTGTCATGTCATCTGTCACCATTGCTGCAAGTGAAAGGGTTTAACCTCACTTTCAGTTCCTGATGAAGAGACAATAAATGACTCGAATGCTTGAATAGAAAAAAGAGTTAACTTTAATTTCCATACCCTTGTTGACTGCATACCCGAATTTGAAAAGAATTCTTCTTTAACTTAGACAGTCGTCTAACCTTCACACCTTCCTATATATATATACATATATATATATATATATATATATATATATATATATATATATGTATTTATATCGCTCCCCCACAATACCATGAACCACAGAAACATCATCAATACCCATGCGCAAATAAAGATCACCCTAGTCAAAACACACACTAACAATACAAGCACGTCACATCCACCAGGCTCGGCTCGACCAATCAATCAAACCACACTCCGACATTCTCAAATCGAACGAATCACGTAGACCAACGAAATTAAAAATAACACCTACAGTCCAGAAATCATGTACATGGGAAAAAAAGCCCAAGGCACCCATACAAACAAAATGTTTTTAAAATAATGTGTGATACAAGCAGTCCTCTGTACTCGGATTGCCACATATAGGTTATGGTAAGTACTTGCAAAGTTAATTGTAAACAGAACAAAAACTAACCAAAACTCCCATTTTCAGTACTAAATGTTAATACAATTGATACAGCTCCAGGCCAGGAGCGAAACGTTTTGCAAATTAAATGTATATGTAGAGAAGAAAATGTTTTAATTGAAACCGGTCCCAGATGGAATCTAAATCCCAAGAAAAACCAAACAAATAAATTATAATCAAGATTCAAGAACAATTTCCGATAAATATATATATATATATATATATATATATATATATATATATATATATATATATATATATATATATATATATATATATTTATATTAATTTCTCAAGGCACATTTTCAAAGTCACTATCGCTGCTGCTTTCCATATTTTATTGCAAATTGCGATCAAAAAACATGCAAACTTTTGATAACTAATTTCATATGAACTGTCAGCCGTTATTTCGTTGCTATGGTAATGATCAACTGCATTTATCAGAACCATACCTACCAAGATTTTCATATTTACAATGACAACGACGTGATTTTTCCCGGCCTAGTCCGGGAAGTACGTACTTCCCGGACTAGGCCGGAAAATGCTACTTTCTCAAAGAAAAAGCGTCCGGAAAGTGGGTACATCCCGGACGGTTGCCGAAAAAGAATATTTGTGTGTTCTTAAATGCGATTATGCACTTTTTTCTGATATAAAACTGTACTGAAAGTACTGAAAATTAAACCATGAATAGTAACAAATCGAATCGAGCGTGACTCTCCGTACTGTAGTTAGAACGATAATGAAGAGTTGTTATAACATTTCTTGAGGCTAACTATCGATTTGGGATCGGAACCTAAAGGTCGGAAAATGACTTCCACTTTCAGAAAGTATATAGTACAGGATTTCTCTCCGCAACATCAATTCCAAACCACAGAAATGCCGAAAAATTCGATAATCTCAAATTCTACCTAAAATTCGGAAAATCTAAGTTTTCCGAACTCATCCGAGAAAAATGTCCGGCTGCTAGAAGTCTCCTTCATTGGAATTTTTCGCAGAAAAATGAGAAAACTACCCTTTCGATTTTTCTCTCGTTAAATAAAACCAAATTTCCAATCGATATAGTTTTTTGCGAAAATCCATCACGACAGAAACACCGTTCCACTTTGGATTTGTTTGTGAGAAAACCACTTTTAGTCATTTAAACGCACTTGAAACCCTCATCTTATTCGTCAACCACACAACGCCGTACAGCTGACATTTAGCTTGCCATCAGTTTGGCTAGCAATGTTAGCCAAGTTAGATTGTTTTTCTCATGTAAAAGAAGGGAATACAAAACTTAACCTTAATTGGCTAACATTGCTATTCAAATCAATGAACAGCCAAGCGCATGTCTTCGTCGCCGACTGAAGGGACGTACTGAGATAACATTTCGATATCCTATATGTTTGAAAAAGCCCTAGAAATGCTACTCTAGTAGGATCCCATTGGGCGCGATAGTGAAATAGGGTTTTTGGCGGCGTTTTTAATATTCGAAAATCATATTTAGTTCGTTGTCGTTTGTGGGACATATTGAAGTAGCTTTTCTATATGTAGATTCAGGCATAATCCATGCACTTGGGATTATTGAACAACGCATTCATGAGGAGACCGGCGTTTTTAGATTCTTTATTACAAGCTTTTATTCAGTTTCATCTGTCCCGGTGTCTGTCTGTAATCAAATCTTGCAAGCTAAATTTGAGCTCCTTCTAGTTGCCCGATTAACGTGAAATTTGGCAGGTGTTCATAGTTCCTGTGACAATGCATTAAGACATTTTTGTTATAGAAAAAAAACAAAAATGGCGGCTTCTAAGATGGCGGACGAGATTTGTGTTTTGTAATGTTAATTCTAGTTATTTGTTGAAATAGAATGCCCAGACTATTCAGTGAAGAGCGGTGTGGAGTTCTTTGGACCGCTTTACTAGTTTCAAATTTTTTATGTTTCAAGCAAAGTTTTAGAAATTGTAAATTTGAATGGACGCCAGAATTTTTATTTAAACTAGGACAAAAATCCAAAACCTTATTCAATAATGATTGCACATCAATTAACTTTCCTTCTGTAAATAACTACAACAATAAAACAAATACCAACTCATAATAATCTATTTACAAAAAATTTACATCTCTTCCAAACTCAGAACATTTGAATACAAAAATTTATTTTCTTATTCCAATGTAAAAAACTAATATTGTTTTGTTTTGCTGAATTGTCGGTTTTTTCGATGACGATGTACCTTGATTGTATTTTTCCTTGTCTAGCACTTAGCTAAACTCCACGAAGTGAATTGGCTCGCAATCAGGGGGTACTTATAGCAGCTGGGCTACCGATCAGGTTAACACGAACATCAGCTTCTGATCCATCAAGTGTGTTCTCAGCGATTTAACATGAAAACAATATTGTTTGTGTCAGAGTTTTATATACAAAAAATCTATTTCTTGAAACTTGGAATCTTTTCAATGCACTCCTTAACTCATTGTTGTTACAGTTGAGTGTAATCTCATCAAGAGATTATTACTTAAAATTAATCGAGTATACAAATGAATAATATCCAATACTGAAATTGAAGAACTATTATTAATAATTCTTATGAATTAACAAAATTGATCTTTGCTTTATAAAAAAATTTTTTCTCTGATCTTAACAGCCAAGATATTTCATTATCAATAATTAAAAATCAAAATTTGAGCAATCGTTTGTTGAATTTGATTTACGAAAATGACTTCAATTTCAGCGATATTCAAGAAACGTATATGAGAATAAATGTTTGACCAGCCGTCAAATACTTCTTCGAAAAGGTTTCTGAAAATTCAAAGAAAATTCCAAATTCCAAGTACCAAATTTATACATGAAATATACATATTAGATCATTTCAACCACATCAAAATCACTGCTCGGTGATTATTGTTACCAAATATGGAACCATACCAAAGATATATAAAAACTCATAAAAAATATATACATTGGGATTCGTAATCCTGACAGAATTCTTCAAAAATATATAGTGAACGACACTGCTATTTTCAGTCAGATTTACCTAAATAAACCTAATTACTGTTTTCATAACCAAAGTGCGTAGATAACTTCATATTCTTCCCTTGTGAAGAATTATCTAACGTTCTCTTAAAAATTATTTGAGTATGACATTTTTAAAATATCAACGGTCCAAACATAAGTTCTCAGTACGTACCTTCCTTGATATCACTATTCACTGATTTTGAATTCATATTCGCGGAGAAAGGAAAATGCTCTGATTCACTAAATTATTTCTTCTTCTTCTTCTTCTAGTTCATTTTTTTGTGCTCTGTTATATAACCATCTACACAGGTCCGAGGGCCTCGTGCGGTAATACCTCACTTGCCCCCCTTCGTATGGCACCCTGGAAGTCTCACTCGAAGTGATACCACGAGTGCCAGAGCGCCCCTTCTTCCGACAATTCCGTTGTCATCCAGCCTGGTTACTGGGGTAGAGAAGAAAGGGACTATTTCATACAGTTTATTTTTGTAGTGCACGTTATAAAACGGCAGACATTCACAATTTACATTTACTTGACCTCCAACCAGTTAACGCCACATGTTAACCTTACCATGGTCAGAGGTCGAATTATTTCAACATGGCATATTCTACTCTTTAATGGTCGACAAGCTTCAGGAAAACAATGTATCTTAATTGCCGAAAGATCAGAAAAAGGGCCGAGAATGTCACATGCATCGTCTTAAGTATCCTCGTACTGTCAGATCATTTGCGACAGCTCTTCTTCTCTTAGCCGTAATGATTGTTCCATTACCGACGGTTAGATGTCGCTAAGATTTTCAATATGTAATGTAACAGATTTTCAATAGAGAAGTGAATGAATCACGCATAGAGCATATAAATAAGAAATGTAACAGATATATCGTTACAGTTTATAGTCCGATTCAACTCAAAATTGGGATGTGGTGGTTTTCGGCGACGAAGATTATGAATTTTTTGTCAAAATTTATAAAATAAAAAGGCGGCTCCAAGATGGCCGACGATATCTGTGATTATGGTCCGATTCTATTCGAAATTGGTATGGGGGGTTTGGGGTCGGAGATTATGAATTTTTGTCACAATTCATAAAATAAAATGGCGGCTCCAAGATGGCGGACCATCTTTGTGATTCTGTGTTTATGTTCCTATTCTATTCAAAATTGGTATGTGGAGGATTTTGGGGTCGGATATTATGAATTTATTGTCAAAATTCATAAATTCAATATGGCGGCTCCAAGGTGGTGGACAAGTTTTGTGATAATGGACCGTTTCATTCAAAATGGTTGTCGGGGTTTTTGGGGTCGAGATTATAAATTCAGTCGAGATTATTGATTTTTTGTCAGAATTAATAAATTGAAGATGGGAGCTCCTGGAGGGCGTACTAGTTAATCTTTAGATGGTCTCTTCATTGATAAACTAGATAGCTCAGAACTTACAGGAAAAAGGCCTCATAATGACGATGCATTAACAAAAATGTGCGACGTAGGTTATTCAGTGCGTTATAGATTCAAATGCTTGTCTCTTTTGTATTCGAACTCTCAGATTCAAGACTATAACTCACGGAATAATCTACGTCCAGGGTAAAAAAAAGTGACACTTTTATGACATATGTCAAAAAACCTAATCACACAGATGACGGTGTAAAAAAAATATTGTGTATTCTATTTATTCTTCTGTGGCATATCTTATGCCTACATATGTAATGGCAAAATATACAAAATGTCAACGTGTAGATGTGTTCTTGAGAGGTTCATCAAAGATGTGAAGTGTTGGCAGCGTTATCGCAGAGTAACAGGTTGATGGTGGAAGCGAAATCACACCAATCACTATATTGTTTATTACTCCGTTTTGCTGTTAGCTTGAAAAGAAGTCTTGACAAATAGGTGACAATTGTGTTAAGAGTGCGAAGTGAAAAGCGTGGCGTGGACAATTATTATAAACAATATATAATCAAGTTACAAATTAGGTATTAAATGAGTCGTTATCCAGAAATATACAGTGCAGCTTTTTATAGTCCCCCCCTGTTAACTTTTGAACGGTTTGACATAGAACAATGGAACGAAAACCGGTCTGAATTATATCACCGATACTGCTTTTTGAAATGAAAGATATTGTGATTGCTCGATCGAGGGCGCGGGGGGCATATCAACTTAAAAAATTTTAAATAGCATGAAGGGTCCATGTGGCACATTGTTGAAAAGATAATTCAATTCTCTTTTCAACCATTCAATTTGTTTTGAATTCCGTTCATACATTTTTTTACAATATGCATTTGAAATGTCAAGTATAACAAAAAACAAAACTATTATATAGGTTTTTGTTTATTGAGAATTAGAAGCAAAATTGTTGTCAATTAATGAATTAGGTGTTCAAAATGTCCGCCTAATGCTTCTTGACAATAAAATATTCGATTCGAAAATTCTTCCCGAACATTATGTAACATATCTGCAGGTATACCAGCACACACCCGTGCTATACGTTGTTTCAGTTGCGATACTAATTTTTTTAATATAAAGAGCAGGTAAGTAGTGTTATAATCATTCATACATCAGAAGGTCTTAAACATCGAAAAAATAATCCATCTTCATATAAAGCATTTCAAGGTAACGGCTTGATTATCAGTTTACCAAATCAATAAATGGTACCCGTTATGATTATGATCATCAAAAATTAATTAACTGGGTATTATTCGAGTCGAAAAAAGGATTATTGTATGGATTCAAAATATCTACGAATTCGAAAATTATTTTAGGCATGACCGTATCATGTTACTCATCGCAATTGTGATTCCGTAGAACAAGCATGGTTTGAAGATAAATGAAATTACCTTTTCAACGATGTGCAACTCGACGTCCTTTCAAAATCAAAATTTTCAAGTTGATGTGCCCCCAGCGTCCTCTGTCGAGTAATTGTAATGTATAATGTATAATAAGCATTGGTGGTTCAGTGGTAAAATGCTCGAATGCCATGCGGGCGGCCCTGTTTCTACATACTTGTTTAACATTTAATTTATCGATATTCAATCTCAATGCGTCAAATCTATAAGTATGTCGATCAGTAAAGAATTGTCTTGTACACCACCAGAAATTCTTGTTTTTATTTTATTATTTATTGGTGATAGAAGGAATAGTGTATGCAACTATCATGTAATGGCTATTAATACACTCCACACGGTTTACTTACCTCGTGCTCATGTATTAATAGCTATCATTACATGATCGTTGCGTAAAATACTATTGTTAATCCAGATTTATTTATTTTAATCAAATTTCCAATGATTATAAACAAGATTAGGATCAAATTATATATATTAGAGGGAATACTGTGCGAATAATAAAGTGCGATATAATAATAATAATACCAATATATATATATATATATATATATATATATATATATATATATATATATATATATATATATATATATATATTTGAAACGAATTTGAGAAAGACCAAAGCCGTCCTGATGATTGGGAAACCTTGAAACAGCTTAAGGCGGATGGTGGCTTTCTTGGATTCGTAACAAATTTCTCTTTCTCTCGTTATTTGTTTTGCGTTACTCTGAACGCACGAGGAGTACGACTATTGGTGTCGTGGATCGGCCTATACTGACATCTGTTGGTGACCTATTAATGTACACGAAATTTCGTTTCATTAAAATTCCACGTCATCAGGTCTAAGCTTCACCACACAGATTATAGGTGTTACCTCTGGAATTTTGTGCATTATATATACATATATATATATATATATATATATATATATATATATATATATATATATATATATTTATATATATATATATATATTTATATATATATATATATATATATATATATATATATATATATATATATATATATATATATATATATATATATATATATATATATATATATATTTATATATATATATATATATATATATATATATATATATATATATATATATACTAGCTGGTATCCGCGACTTCGTCCGCGTAGAATATGTATATTTTTCGAATGTTTTTCTTTGTGTTGTTATGCCTTTGGCTTTACCCGCTTCCCGTTATCGCGTTTCCCGTTTTCCCGTTATTCCGTTATTCCGTTATCCCGTTATCGTGGCATAATTGATCAGAAAGCGAAAGTAATGCTTTGTGACGACTATTGCAAATTCACTAACCCCTTTTCACCCGTTTAGATACGAAATTTTCAAATAAGGTTTAACACAATCCATTCATTTGTAAAAGGGAGCTAAAACACCCATTTTCATGATCCTTAAAAACGAACTGAACTTTCATACAAACATTCACCCCCATTTCCCCCCTTTGGAGTTGAATTCAAAAAAAACTGAAACAAGTACTCCTTTATCTATAACAAATAAACCAATTTTTCCCAAATTGGAACCCCTACAAAGACCTCAAATACCAATTTTTGTAACCCTAACTTGAAAACTAACTGAACCCCCATACAAATTTCTGAAAACTCTAAAACACGTATTTCTTTATCTGTAACAAAAACTTCAAATGCCCATACAAACTTCCAATCCATTTAACCCCCAGTTCATCCTTTAGGTGTTGAATTTCAAAAAACTGAAACATGTGTATTTCTTTAATAGCAACAAGTACCTCAAATACTAATTTTCATTACCCCAACTCAATAAGTAACGGTGCTCCTATACAAACTTTCAACCCCCCTCTAGGGTTGAATTCTCAAAAACCCTGAAATATGTGTTTCTTTATTTGATAATAAAAGCCTAAATACCAATTTCCATGACTCTTACTTCAAAACTAACGGTACTTCCAACTTTCACCCCCCTTCTCGCCCCCCTTCCTACCCCTTCAGGGATGGAATAACGAAAAAACCTTTCTTAGTGGTTACCAATGTCATCATAGGTATACAAAATGTCAGCTCTTGAGGTCCAGCAGTTTATATGTATGTGTGTGTGTGTGTTTCTGTGTACTTATTTATATATACTCATAAACTCTCACTTCTGTCACGTATACTGAGTTGCACGTGCTCTTTTTTTTAAACCTGCACAACAACATCCACTCGAATATACATCTGACATCAGGTTCATGATCATAATGTGAAAAATAAGTAAATATCGAACAGCGTCTATGAGAACTACAAAAACGCAAATAGGTTAGAAGCGGCCACCGCCATCGGGTACCTCAAAAAGAAATATTGTGTGAATTACAAACATATTGCCACTATGTTGCCTTGTCCTGGCCGCCCGATATATCTAGAAAATATGTCACTCCTGGTGGTTTTTGCGAATATCTCTTAAAGTACCCATTTTTCAAAAAAATATATAAGAGTAGGTACTTTTTGTAGACAAAAATATTCTTCACAAAAAAAGGACATAGGTACCTATGTAATTTTCCTAAAAATTATTATGTCCAAAGAAAACTAATAAAATTCTATATGGAAAAATTAAAGGTATGAATCGCCACTGATGTGCTCTACATGTTTCAAATATGGTATACAAGCTTGGGTTCCACACAGCATTGCATTAAAACGCGTTATTTCTGAATATAACCTATAATTTATCACTTTCGGTTCCATTATACGACTATCAAGGATCTATCGCTACATTTCCAGCAGTGACATTAGGAGCACTTTCACTCACAAAAAAATAGTTATCACAATCGGCTGAACCATAAGTACGAAATTTTAGATTATGATCCGAAAAAAAATATGCAATATGCGTGGAGATGCAATTCCATATAACTTATTTCCGAAAAATGTGGAGCATATCAGTGGCGTTCTATTCCTCAAGCTCTCACATGTCTTCGGATATTGTAATTTTTCATGAAAATGATATGACATATTTTTTGAGGAAATATTTATATCTATCAAAAATTACTTCAGCATTTTTCTCTGTAAATGCGTATTTTGACAGTTATTCGCGAAAGTAGCAAAAATAACCGGAAATGACGTTTTTTCTGGACATATCGGGTAGAAAACCCAACGACTATATGTTCATCTGAATTCATGCTTTAGAAATACCCGATGTCAAAGCGTATCCTAAGGTCGCCGCTTGACCCAAAAGGAGTTTACTCGCAGAATGCATAAACTTGTATAATTCCTGATCATCTAAAAATCATAGAATGAAACCCTTCAAGCATACATTGAAACTTTATAATCAACAACTTCTTGATGTGTCTGAAATACTGTTCATAAACACCTAAACCATGTTTTTTGTGATAATGAGCCTTTTTCCTCATGTACCAAAAATTCCCCACTAGCAGCGCTAGTAGTCTGGTAGGGACAAACATCGCCTAACTCACATAAAAATAAACATCAAAAACATGTTTTTAACAGAAGCCGACGTTCCGGGAGCCAAATTAAAATTTGCAGATGTGAAGGATAATAATGTAGCAACATTAAAACGGTGGCTTGCTTGTCGAAATCTTAAAATTTCCGAAAAAAATAATTGACGTCAGTACGCAAGGTGCATAGTATTTTTGAAATCTGATATCAACGTTTATATAATTATAAATTATAATTGATTTCAGAATGAAAAATGAGTCAAATATATTTGCTAATTAAGATAAATTTAATACATTACAGTGAATATGATTCAGTAACCAATAGAGAGATTATATATTTTTTTCAATGTTTTTTTACTGAAATTAATTATCTATTTCTTTTTCATTTATTTGATTATGTTTTATAATATTTTTAACTACCTATGTGAATTATGACTTTCAGTTATTAGGATTACCATTTAGTCTCCTTCTTCAAGAGGTCATTTTTTCAGACACCGTTTTCGCGCACAAAAATCACTCACAATGCCTCCTCCTTTTTACCAGCTTAAAATACAAACACCATATCACTCATTTTCGGTACAACTTTGCACAAAATGTAGACGGTTCATCGAAAGAATACTCCTTCTTCAACAGTTAAACCTAACGTAACTTTTCACATATACTAAATTTCATCAGCAAAATGACCTCTTGAAGAAGGAGAAAGTCAATGTATCTCGGGAACGGTATGAGACCGCCGCGTTTTTCTTTCGGATTCTTGTTCAGGAGGCAAACACACGTAAGAAAAGTCGAACAGCTATTTTCAGGGAGCATGACCATTATTTTAAATAATTCAACTGTATCACTTAAAACACTATCTTAAATGGAGAATGTTTTATGTATGTCCCTACCACAAGTGCTGCCTCTCGTGACAAATTTGCCACACTATTCTCAGGAAAAAGGCTCATTAAAACCAATAAGATAACTTGTAATGTGATAAATTCAGTGAGATAATTTACATAGACATTAATAGATTAAGATCGTACTTCTTCTATAGGCCATTATTATATATCATATTTATTCTATACTAGCTGACCCGACAGACGTTGTCCTGTCCAAATTTCTATAATTATTCCTGTTTTTCCTGAAAAATTTCGTCTGCGTATAGACTTTGTTTTTTTTCCCATATTTTTTTTTTGTGTTGTTCCATCTAGGTTATGCCTGTAACTCTGTCTCGTTATCCCGTTATCCTATTATACCGTCATCCCGTTATCCGGTCATCCCATTATCCTTTTAACCCGTTATCCCTTTATTCAGTTATCCCATTATCTCGTTATTCTATCATCCCGTTATGGATAACGCGAAAATATTATCCGTGTTCAAATATCTGTGTATACCAATTGTCATAGAGCTCGGCTGAACGGTATAGAAGTTGATGCGCTGCAACGTTGTCTAGTGGCGAGTTGAAATAAAATGGATAGCATAAGAAATTCCTCCATGAAAAATCAATTCTTTAAAAAAAAAGAATCAACCAAATATGTTGTTCCTATCGTCAGTTATGATCGAGTGTCCATACAAAAATTATGATTTTTGCAGTTTGTCCGAATTTTCCGTAAATCTAGGTTATGCCTGTGACTCTGCCTGCTTCCTGTTATCTCGTTATCCCGTTATCCTATTATCCCGTTATTCCGTTATCATGTTATCCCGTTATCCCATTATCCCGTTGTTCCATCATCCCGTTATGGATAGCGCGAAAATATTTCTTCATGTTCAAATATTGGGAATTCAAAATGAGGGATACTCCCTCTGGTGTCGATTTTGGAAACTATACATTGTTTACTTTTCCAATCATTAATGTTTATAATATGATTTTAGCCATTGTATACCTAAAACTTGTCGAATCTCTTGTGATTGTTGACATTTAATGAAATTCTTGTTTACCTGTTGACTATTGTTTGTTCTCGAGTAAAAAAATGAGTGATTCAAGTTCAAATCATTATTGTTGTGTACCTCAATGTGTTGAACTGGAATAAGTTTTCATCATTTTCCATGAGAAAATGAAGGTAACGTTCTGGTGCAGACTAATCTAGGATTGAGCGAGTTCATAGACAGACCATGGGCTCTTGAAGAAGAATCCAGTCCCTTCCCAAAATCCTCCTGTATCGTCTGTGGCCAAGATAAAAGTAAAAAAGAGAACCTTCAAAGAGAGTTGTGAGGAAAGAAAAGAGAATTAAGAAGAGAAAAAAGAGATATTATTCAACATACCGAAAATTATTCATACAGTATGGAAAAAGAGTGACTATATATATATATATATATATATATATATATATATATCTAAGTGATAAGGACACATTGTTTACTTTTCGAAACATTAATGTTTATATGATTTTAGCCATTGTACATCACTCAAAACTTGTCGAATCTCTTGTGATTGTTGACATTCAATGAAATTCTGGTTTGCCTGGTGAATATTCTGTTGACTATTGTACGTCCTCGAGTGAAAAAATGAGTGATTCTAGTTCAAATCATTATTGTTGTGTACCTCCATGTGACTCTTGGACAAAACGATCCCGTTGTACTGGAATGAGTTTTTATCATTTTCCGTGAGAAAATGAATGTAACCTACTGGTGCAGACCAATCTAGGATTGAGTGAGTCTATTGACAGACGACGGGCTCTTGGGATCTTGAAGAAGAATACAGTTCCTTCCCAAAATGTTCCTGTATCGTGCGTGGCCAAGAAAAAAAGTGAAAAAGAGAACCTTCGAAGAGAGTTGAGAAGAAAAAAAAAGAGACTTAAGAAGTGAAAAAAAAAAATATTATTCGAAATACCGAAGATTATTCATACAATATGGAAAAAGAGTGACTATATAGGTATGTGTATAGAGGTGATAGGGACACATTTTCACACCATCTTGTTTGTTTTAAATAAAATAAAAAAAACTGTTTTTGTTACTTTTATTTTTGATTCGAACATTCATTCACAAATAATAATGTGTAACATTTCTTCAAAATAATTCCCGATGACTTCACTAAGCTGTCCAGAAACTTCGAAAAATATTTTTTCACAAGCAATTTAGAGCATACTTTGTCTCCGTCAAAGAGAGTTTTCGAAAATGATATTGTCTTAAGATTTAAATACACCACTTCACTAGAGTCATGAAATGGATAACACTACACAAAAAAACTGGAAAATTATACCAAATGGAAATATTTTCAGAAAAACTCCGAACACAAGTGTATAACCTCTGAGAAAACAGACAAACAATGTAAGTATGTCTGATTTGAATTTTTGCCACTCTGGCAAGAATTTTGAATTCCCAATCTGTGTATACCAATTTTCATGTGATCGGATGAACGGTATAGAAGTTGATGCGCTTCAGCGCCGTCTAGTGGCGAGTTAAAGTAAAATGGATAGCATAAGAACCTACTCCATGCCAACAATCAACCAAATATGTCGTTCCTATCCCAGTTATGATCGACAGTACATACAAAAATTATGATTTTTGCAGTTTGTCCGAATTTTTCAAGCATATCGTGAGTTATGATCTTGAGTTCATACAAAAATCCCATAAAAGAGAATTTCCCGAATTTTCCAATTTTCCGGGCAACTTTTCCAATTATCCCTAAAAACCTTCCTCGGACTATTACGAACATTTTGAAAAACAAATTAGCCAAATTGGTGCAGCCGTTCTCAAGTGATGCGCTTAGCAACAAAATTTGACATTCATTTTTATTATAAAGAAGATAAGATTTGAAAAAAATACAACTCTGAGAGCGCAAGCTCTGAACTATTATTATTATGGAGTTTGTAGATGAATTCATCAAGACTATATTGTCGATAATCAGTAGCACAGTTTGGATTCAATTATTTATTTAAGATGCTTGGTTTGAATTTCAAATATCTAACAGTTTGGAGTGTTTACAACTGTTCAATTTGGTACCTCCAATTATAGAAATGAATATAATTCTAGTTTTGCGCAATGGATGATTTTCTCAATAACTTTTATAGGACCTAGTGTAGTGAAATTATGTACATTTTGGGAGGTGAAATAATTCACTATACTAACACAAATGATTACTGAAATTGTTTATCTCTATAATTAGTGGGGTTGATTAAATGAAGCCCATGCTTGTGTCTTATTATTGTTGAGGCATATCGTTTTGTTTTGGTATTAGGTATTTATCAACTTGATTTATCACTGTTTTCAATTGGCTACCTATACCCTGGTGCCTAATTCAGTGGCGATATGTTCGTCTCCACTTGTCGTTGCCACGTTGCCAATTTCCCGGCACATGACAGCTATCATATAATTAGACAAAAATAATATTGAAATAATATTGACAATATTTTTTACTTACTTACTTCATAAGTTGGAAATATTACAAACATTTATTAAGGTGTACATTCTATAATATCATTAATTGATTTTAAATTCTTCAAAAATTCCACTTCTACCTCCTCTTTCCTAAGTGGTGAATAAAACACAGAACCGGTGTTTTTTTAACAATATGCTTGTGTTTCATAAAATAAAAATAATACTGAGATTGTTGAAATAATACACTCAGTATATATTTCATTGTATCATGGCACCTTTGCATATATATCCTGAACAGTTGGCATAGTTGTTGATGTTTATAGTTTTAGTAATTATCAGTGTGACATATTTGAGAAACATTCATATTTTCCTATTATTATACCTTTACTGTTCAGTCCAGTATTTCTATTCATCATAACTCATCAGGTTATGGGCCCAGGATTGCTCAACATATACAGTTTATCGAAAAATTGAAAAACTATTGTTATGGCAAGTCAGTCAGTATATCGTGTCGAAAAATTAGAAGGGGCGAAGAATTATGGAACATGGAAATATGCGATGAAAATGCTACTCATAAGAGACAAGTTGTGGAAAGCTATCGAACCCCCAGCAGGTGAGACAGTTGATACTGAAACTGATCAACAAGCTTTAGCCGCGATAGTTCTTAACATCCATTCGAATATCTACGTTCGCACGAAAACTGCAAACAACGCTAAAGAAGCATGGACCAAATTAGAAAAAGCATTCGAGAGTACTGGACTCCGGCGGCAAATCATACTGGATCGTCAGCTCTATTCAACTAAGCTGAGTGATTTCCACAGAATGGAGGACTACATCAACAAAATGCTAGAAATCCAAACCGAATTGAAAGGTGTTGGCAGAGAAGTCAGCGATGACTATATGGCGTTCAAATTGCTGGCAAATCTAACAGACGATTACGATTCATTAGTCATAGCTATGGAAAATAGTGCTAAAATATTGGTATTAGATTCCGTTATCGAAAATCTTTTACAAGAGGAAGCCAGGCGAAACGAGAATTCTATGAAGAATGACTCAGCTCTAGGAAGCAAATACAGTAACCATGCCAAGTCATTCCAAGCTACTGAGCAAAATGAAAAACGGCATTCCAATAGGTGTTTCATATGTGGAAAACTAGGACATATAGCAAAAGTGTGCAGAAACAAAAGAAACCATTATAAAGAACAGTCATCTACAAAGCCATCAACATCCAAGCAGGAGCCAAGACATGCATACGCAGCTGTTGAGAGTGGAGTGACAGCAGGAAGCGATGAAAACTGGTACTTAGATTCCGGTGCAACCCGCCATATGAGTTCACAAAAACAATTATTCAAAAGTATCAATTCTCCTGATCGAAAAATCAACGTAGAAACTGTTGACGGAAATCAAATTTTATCCGAAGGTATAGGTGATATCTCCTTAGCAGTGAATATTAATGGCAGCTCAGAAGAGATCCTCGTCAAAGACTCCTTATACATTCCTAATTTGAAGATGAACCTATTATCAGTTGGAAAAATTGCTGATAAAGGGAACGAACTATTTTTCAATGACATGAAGTGTACTATAAGAAGCAAAGATACCAAAGAAGTTTTAGGAACAGGCTCTAGAAGTAAAGATGGTTTATACACACTCGACGTCGTTAGAGATAAAGTATGTATGACAAAAACTTCAAGTGATTATGATTTATGGCACCAACGTCTCGGTCATATCAGTAACAATGGACTTCAAAAACTCCAGAAAGGACTAGTTTTAGGATTACCCCAGAATGTTTCATCCAATGGAGAGATTTGTGAACGGTGCATTACTGGCAAACATAGTAGAGCTTCATTTCCTAACAAAAAAGGAGAAAGAGCAACTGAAATATTGGGACTTGTGCATTCTGATCTGTGCGGGCCCATGGAAGTGGAATCAATTGTTAAAGCAAAATATTTTCTCACTTTTATAGATGACAAGTCAAGAAAAACTGCCGCCTACTTTTTACGTCAGAAAAATGAAGTTTTTAGTTGTTTCAAGATTTTCAAAATGATGGTTGAAACTGAAACAGGAAGAAAACTAAAGAAACTAAGAACTGACAATGGGCGAGAATATTTAAACAAACCCATGGAAGAATTTCTGCAACAAAATGGTATCTGTCATCAACTTTCAGCGCCATATACCCCCGAACAAAATGGTGTAGCTGAAAGGGCTAATCGAACCATAGTCGAACGAGTAAGATGCATTCTTGAAGGAGCACACCTCGATAAAACATTTTGGGCAGAGGCCGTCAGTACCATAGTTTACCTCAAGAATCGTTCCCCAACGATTGCCTTACTCAACTCCACCCCCGAAGAAGTTTGGAGCGGAGAAAAACCCGATGTGAGCTACCTACGAGTTTTTGGGTGTAAAGCATTTGTGCAAATCCCAGATGTAAAAAGGAGAAAATTAGATTCAAAATCAGAGGAGTGCATTTTTCTTGGATATGAGGAAAATACGAAAGCGTATAGAATGTTTGACCAAAAACGAAAGAAAATTGTTATTTCTAGAAATGTTATTTTCTTAGAAAATCAGATTTCATCGTGTTCATATCCAAAGCAAATAGAAAATGAAATTATAATAGCTCACCAAAAGGATAAAGAAAATGCAAGTGAAGACAAGGAAGAGGTAGAAATAGATCCAACAGAAAAAAGCGAAAACAAACAAATGGAAGCAGAACAAACACACATTTCAGAAGGAGCTGGAAGCATTGATTGCATTGTTGGAGAAAAAAAAAGAAATCGTAAGCCACCAACCTACCTGCAAGATTACTTTTGTATAGCCAGTTCATCAGATGAATCCAATTATTCAGAACCCATGACATTGACAAAAGCTCTAGAAAGTGACAATTCTGAAAAATGGAAACAAGCTATAGTCCAGGAGCTGAGGTCACATAAAGTCAATAATACTTGGGATGTTGTAGAAAATGTACCTGATGGACGAAGAGCGATAAAAAGCAAATGGGTCTTCAAACTCAAGAAGGGAGCTGATGGAAAAATAGAAAAGTTCAAGGCAAGACTTGTAGCCAAAGGTTTTTATCAAGAGGAAGGAATAGATTTCGATGAAACATTTTCACCAGTGATTCGACAATCTACTCTGAAAGCCCTCATTGCATTGGCAGCTGAACTAGATTTAGAAATGGAATTAATTGACGTCGTGACAGCCTACTTGAATTCTGAATTATCGGAAGAAATATACATGGAGTTGCCGAAAACAGATCCTTCGGAGGACTTCAAAATTATTTGCAATTGAATAAAGCAATATATGGGTTAAAGCAATCAGGTCGAGTATGGAACAAAAAATTACACACCGAACTTATGAAAAATAATTTAACTCAATCGAAGGTAGATCCTTGCCTCTATTATCGAATGGAAAATGGAGAAATTTTCATCATCACAATTTATGTAGACGACATTTTGATATTCGGTAATATTAAAAGGAAAATTGAAGAGTTCAAAGAGAACTTGAAGAGGGTATTTGAAATAAAAGACTTAGGACCAGCGCACCAGTGTTTGGGCATACGAATAGAGAGAGATAGAAGAAAAGGAATTATCACTTTGGATTAAGAAAACTACATAAATTCAATTTTGAAGGAGTTCAATATGAACAACTGTCATCCAGTTTCGATACCTATGCAGAAGAACCAGAAATTAACTCGTGAAATGGGACCTAGAAGTGAAGACGAAAGAAATGAAATGAAAAGCATTCCCTACAGAGAAGCAGTGGGAAAACTGATATATCTTTCACAATGGACAAGGCCTGACATTAGCTATCCAGTGAGTGTGATTAGTAAATTCAACAATGACCCAGGAAAACCCCATTGGACAGCTGTGAAGAGAGTTCTGAGATACCTTCGAGGTACTAAAGGAAAGAAGTTAATCTATGAGAGAAGTAGCCAGAAAGAAATAACAGGATACTGTGATTCAGACTGGGGAGGAGACACAGACGATAGAAAATCCTATGCTGGATATGTCTTCAAACTTGGCAAATCCTTGATATCATGGAATAGCAAGAAACAACCGACAGTCGCATTATCAACCACAGAAGCTGAATACATGGCACTGGGCCACGCAACAAAGGAAGCGTTGTGGTTGCAGCAGTTATTTCAAGAAATAGGATTGGGAAATATCACATATCAACCTATTGATATTTTCTGCGACAATAAAGGGGCCACTGAACTGTCCAAAAATAATGTGTTTCACGCAAGAAGCAAACACATAGATATTCGCCACCACTTTGTTCGAGATGCTGTTGAGAATGGGAACATTTGCGTTAAGCCTATGCCAGCAGATATTCTGACGAAGATTACGTCCCAAGCAAAGTTTGAATGGTGCATCCAAGATTTTGGATTGATGTGAGGTTCAGAATGTTTTGCAAAGTAGCCAAGTAGGAGGGGTGTTGAAATAATACACTCAGTATATATTTCATTGTATCATGGCACCTTTGCATATATATCCTGAACAGTTGACATAGTTGTTGATGTTTATAGTTTTAGTAATTATCAGTGTGACATATTTGAGAAACATTCATATTTTCCTATTATTATACCTTTACTGTTCAGTCCAGTATTTCTATTCATCATAACTCATCAGAGATACCAGTTTATTTCTTTGAGTATTAGATTTGTGTCCAAAAGAAGGCACAATATCACGCAGAATGTTGCCAATCTCTTTAAATAAGTTTTCTTGCCCAGGATTCAATCCAGATTCTTTCACTAGGTATGTTAGATATTTTACATTTTTATGGTACATTTTAATGTGCTGTGATTCTTTGCAAAAGGAACACAATTCATACGATTGAAAGTTCATTTTATTATCACTTTTTTACTAACTTATGATTGTATACAATGTTATGAGGAACTTATAATGCCACAAATAAAATATTGATTGACAGGAGTAGTGAATGTCAAATTAATGGCTAACTTTACAAAATATTTTTTTAACCAACAACATTCTATTTAGAATAAAGAATAAAATATCCCGATTTCCTGAATTATTTAAAGAACAAATTATTACCGCTACTACTAATTTTTCTTAGAATTAATCCTAAAAGAATATAAAAAATATTTAAGGATATATGTATAGGTATAGTTATATATTTTTTGCTGTCTATTACCTTTGTAGTCAATATTGACATTTCCCTGAAACCTAGTAAGAAAGTTATATGAAATCAATTATTTTTATATAATAATGTATCTGTTATTATAAATTTTATTTCACCAGGGCACGGGAAAAATAAAAAAAAATATCCCGCAATACGAACGTATCCACTTTCATTTTTAATCAATATTAACATTTCCCTGAAACCTAGTAAGAAAATTGTATGAAATCAATTAATTTTACATAATAGTTCATCTGATATTATATATTTTATTTTACTAGGGAACGGGGAAAATCAAAAAAAATCTCCCGCAATACGAACGTATCCACTTTCATTTTTAGTCAATATTAACATTTCCCTGAAACCTAGTAAGAAAATTGTATGAAATCAATTAATTTTACATAATAGTTCATCTGATATTATATATTTTATTTTACTAGGGAACGGGGAAAATCAGAAAAAAATCTCCCCCAAAACTCCCATTACACACAGCCTTCTATTTATTTGTGAATAACGTCAAAATAAATATTTACTCAATGTTTTCTATTTAATTCCGGTATCAATTATTTTCTATTTAATTCCGGTATAAAAAAAAAATCCGAATCCCCCACGTGCTTGAATTAATTGCAGGAAATTTGTCTCGTACATGAATTTTTAAAGAAAATTCATGAACTCAAAAAATTTCCGGCAATAATTCATGCTCTAGGGAGGTTATAAGTGACAATTCAACTCATGTATAAAAAATCGCATATGCCACAGTGCAATTGTCAGTTTGACAGCGGCAAAAGTTAGCTGCAACTTTTACAGCGACAAATGCACTAGTGGTTTTTTCACTTATTCATTTGTTTATCAATTATCGCGGTGTTGGTTGCCAAAATAAATAAAGTTTGCATTGATATGTTTCTAAATTTCTTATTCATTGAATTGTCCTGCCGAATTACACTCGATGTTTGTATTGATATCGGGTAAATTTGTGTTGTTCAAATTCTAAACTGTTTCCTTTAGCAATTTGACTCGAAAAACTGTCAACCTAAATACGCTCCACCTTCGGTGTCGCGTTTTTAATAGTTGACAGTTTTTCTCGTCTAATTGCTAGGCAACAGTTTCTCATTAAACAACCCAAATTTACCAGATAAAATACAAACCTCTCGTGCAATTATAAATGATAAATATCGTAAATTACCTAGGGAACTTAAATGTCGTAAATAAACATTTTGAAAAAAAAAACATCTACGTCGAATATTGACAGTTCCAAGATGGGGGAACTGAAAATATTCATTGTAGATAAGGCCGCCAAAAAGGCCACAACAATTATTGCCTTGAAAGTCCCAAAAGTATAAGAATAACAGTTCCTTTTGACATTTACTTTGATTCGATTTGTTACATATTAAAACCTGTTTATTTTCCCCTTACCACTAGTGATAAATTATGGATTTGATCTGTATGGATTTGACCTGTATGGATTAAAAGTGGTACTCCACCCACTGAAAATGAAGAACTAAAGTAATACTTATAGTCCTCTGGGGCCACGTTTCAAATTAAATTATTTATACTACCTGTTAGTACCTTCAAATATGTTCTTATACACACAATGCACTCTCTACAAAGATCTAAACAAACAACTGAATTAAAAAACTTTGGTATTTTAGAATAGGTAGCTATTATTTTGTAGAAATTATAATTGAGAACGGTATTTTACCAGTTCCTCTTGCTCACCTTCAAAAATATAATAAAAATTATAAGTAGCTATTAGGGGGAATAAAAAAGAAAACTAATTAAATATTATAGGCTATATGGCAGATCGAATCCGTCCATAGGAATAAATCGTAAACATTCGTCTCCTTCGCCAGGTTAATGATTGCAGGTGCGGTCAGCTCCCAACATGACGAGATTGACTACAAAACCCATGTATGTTCTGTGAGACTGACGAAGTATAAACGCCCATCGACAAGCGCAACGCCAAAAGGAGAGCCATATTTTTTATTCATCTACAAACCAAAAAAAGCGGTTGAAAATTAAATGTTAAAAAAATTTGCATTGAACAAAGTTATAGTCAAATTGTCATATTTCACAAGATACAGATTGACGAATCTGAAAGACCTACAGGTATCAATATGAAGAAGAAACATAAAATATAACAATCTAAAAACTCAGAGTTGAGAAGCCCTATTTATATGTTCATTTTGTTGTTAACAAATGTTTATCCACAGCTGGCATGTTATAAAGTCATAATGCTCCTATTTACAAACCTCGTATGAGGTAAATAAAACACTGGGGTGTCTTATGAGTCATAAAACACTGCCTGATTTTTAAGTAATAAAAGAGTAACAAGAATTCCAATTATTAATTAACCCCATTTATAACTCCAAGAACAATGTTTCCTATCTACAATGGAAAAAGTTATTAAGTCAACTTATTCATTATCAAAAGATTTCATTTAATTTCATATTTGTATGTATGTATGTTTAGTTCAAATATTGCATGTGAATTTTGGATTAACGTGAAATTTGGCAGGTGTTCATAATTCCGGTGACAATGCATTGACATTTTTGCGAGAAAAAAACAAAATGATGGCTCCAATATGGCGGACGAGTTTTGTGATGATGGTTCGATTCTATTCAAAATTGGTATGTGGGGGTTTTTCGGGGACAGAGATCACCAATTTTTTGTCAAAATTTATAAATTCAAGATGACGGCTCCAATGTGGAGATGAGTTTTGTGGTTATGGCCCGATACCAATAAAAATTGGTATGTAGGGAGTTTGGAGTCCAAAATGGTGACGTGTTTTGTTGTTATGTCCGATCCCATACAAAATTGGTAGGTTTTTTTTGTGGGTCGGACATTATCAATTTTTGTCAGATTTCAATAATATGGCGGATTTCATGAATACAGATCATTCTTGATAATGCAGAGAATCATTTCGTGTTGAAAAAAATTCTTGCATTACTTGCAGAGGGGGTAAAATACCAATCCGAATAAAAAAAAAAAAATTTTGGGGGTAAGACCTAAAACTGCCCCAACAAAAGTAATCACAGATCATTCTTGATAATGCAGAGAATCGTTTCGTGTTAAAAAAATCTTGCATTACTTGCAGAGGGGGTGAAATACCAACCCCAATTTATAAAAATGATTTCGGGGATAAGACCTAAAACTGCCCCAACAAAAGTAATCACATATCATTTTTGACAATGCAAAGAATCATTTTGCGTTGGAACAAAATCTTGCATTACTTGCAGAGGGGGTAGAATACCAACCCCAAAAAAAATCTATTTCGGGGGTAAGACCTAAAACTGCCCAAACAAAAGTAATCACAGATCATTCTTGAAAATGCAGAGAATCATTTGCGTAGAAAAAAAATCTTGCATTACTTCCAGAGGGGGTAAAATACCAACCCCAATTTAAAAAAATCGATTTCGGTGGTGTCCTAAAACTGCCCCAACAAAAGTAATCACAGATCATCATCGACAATGCAAAGAATCATTTCGTGTTGAAAAACATTCCTGCATTACTTGCAGAGGGAGTAAAATACCAACCCCGATTAAATATTGATGGAGAAAACCATCTTGTGAGGAAAAGTTGCAACACTGTTACGTTGGGAATTCTCCGGCAAATTCTTCACTGTATTTCATTTTCAAGAATACTTACGTAGAGGTCGAACTTCACTTATTTGGCACATGTTTCCTTTCTTAAATAAAATTCAAATCTGAAAAAAATCAATTGCTGCATTTTTTTTTTACTTTGGATACGGAAATTCGAAATTATAATAAATAAGGGTGCGAAATTAAATCAAACACATTTTATACAATTTTATTTCAAAAAATATTTATTACAGAAAAATTACATTTGAAAACCCAAATGAACAGATCCCATACATTACTAATGCATTTCAACTGCTATTTGCACAAACAAAATGATATTTTCAACACCGAATGATTCTCTGCATTATCAATAATGATCTGTGATTATTTTTGTTGGAGCAGTTTTAGGTCTTTCTCCCGAAATAGTTTTTTTTTTTAATTGGGGTGGTATTTTACCCCCTCTGCAAGTAATGCAAGACTTTTTTTCAACATGAAATGATTCTCTGCATTATCAAGAATGATCTGTGATTACTTTTGTTGGAGCAGTTTTAGGTCTTACGCCCAAAATATAATTTTTTAATTGGGGTTGGTATTTACCCCCTCTGCAAGTTATGCAAGGATTTTTTCATTTTTTTCAAAACGAAATGATTCTCTGCATTCTCGAGAATGATCTGTGATTACTTTTGTTGGGGCAGTTTTAGATCTTACCCCCGAAATCGATTTTATTTAAATAGGGATTGGTATTTTACCCCCTCTGCAAGTAATGCAAGAATTTTCATCAACACGAAATAATGCTCTGCATTGTCAAGAATGATCTGGGATTACCTTTGTTGGGTCAGTTTCAGGTCTTACCCCCGAAATCGAATTTTTTTAAATTGGGGTTGGATTTTACCCCCTCTGCAAGTAATGCAAGAATTTTTTTCACGCCAAATGATTCTCTGCATTGACAACGTTGATCTGTGATTACTTTTGTTGGGGCAGTTTCAAGTCTTACCCCCAAAATAGTTTTTTTTTAAATTGGGGTTGGTATTTTACCCCCTCTGCAAGTAATGCAAGAATATTTTTTAAAATTTTGTTTCAACGTGATGCAGAATTTTTTTCAACCCCAATGATTCCTCTACTTTTGTTGAGACATTTTCAGCTTGGCACATTATAATACCACCATGCTGCAGAGTTATAATTTTTTGGATGAATTGGTGTTGGGAATCATTCTGAAAGCAATTGATAAGTATGTCACGATTTTCCGTTTTGTAAGAGAGAAAATGAGGATAATACTTTTCTACATCTTCGCTGAACACCAAATACATTTTGAGTCCAACGCCACTGAACGTTCGGCAATCTTCGGCAAATTGGCTGCTATCTTTTGGCTGCTGTTTTCACACAGGTTCACTTTGTCTTAAACGATAAGGCGTTATTCCAACTTAATGGTCGTGCATAACGGCTACCGTAACGAACATCGGTAAAGCCCGTATGTTGTATCATTTTAACGGATTGTCGTGGCTGCTTTTCGGTTTTTAATAAATACCCCACATCTAACCAACCAAATGTTGTGGCTGGCCGTATACAGGGTGTTAATTATTAACACACCACACCTGCAACCAAATGTCGTGGCTGCTGGGACGTTGGGGATCATTAAAAACCCTTCAACTGATCAGCCAGTACGATTGTACGAAAGCGTTGATCTTAGTTATACAGAGTGTTGTTTATAAAAAAAATGATTAACGTAGATGATATTACTAAGAGCGGCTTTAGTATACTTCTACACCCTGTGAGATCGTGGAACGTGGGTTGTTCATTTGTAATTAAAATGTACAGACCTTTTAACCTCTCGAATTCAGATGAAATAGTGCACTGGAAGGTGTAATGATGAATACATATAATTAAACAAATTTCTAAATACTGACATGGTTATACAAACAAAAGTCAATCAAAATACAATAAAAGTTTTTCCATTGTACGGGTAGGAGGCATGACATCCTTAGACGATCCAGCTCCTTCACCTCGAATGTCGTTCGAAATCCTAGCACTATCATGCAAATTATTGTTTTCCAATATATTGTTATTCTCTAAAATAATTTCCTGCCTATTTTCTAGCTGTGGAAAGTTTTTTTCCCCTCGATTCTCATTTTTCCTTTTTCGGGGCGATTTCTTACGAATTTTCTTCATTCGTTTTTGCAATATTCTCTTTTCCTTGACGGTATTTTCGTCTTCTAAATAGGAAGTCCCTGAATTTCCCACTAAATTTCCTCTTGAGGTGATCGGTCCCAAGTCCTGGTATGAAAATCCGTTTTCGATTACTCGGCAATTCGTTTTGGGCGTGCACCCGCTCGAGAAAAATACCTTTTTTTCAAAATTGATTTTCGTCCATTCTTCCATTGTAGTAGTTAATTCTAACAATCTCTTATTCATACTGTCGATTGTTTCCCTAAACTTCCTTCCCATATTTTCAAAATTTTCTATCCACAGCTTATCCATACCATTTTTCGTGATGAAGTTCAATAATCTCTTCCATCAAATACATTTTATTTGCTCTCCAATCTAACCAAAATTTTACTTGGTATTTTTGCAAAAAATCTAACTTTAATATCAGTTCAGTACTCAAACGGTTTCAATAAGAATAAATTCGTGGTCAATTACTTTCCTGTCATTCAACCTAATCGGTAAAATAACGGTTCCTATATATGGGATAGAATTTCCCTGTACATCGCGAAGTTGATACTTTTCTTCATGTTCAACTTTCGTACCACGTGTGATACTAATGTGGGCCAATGATACTTCGGCACCCGTGTCTAAGTGAATCGTGCGAAAACTTCCATCAATTTCTAAAACTATAACATTTATCTGGGCCTCACCTGTAGTATAGGTTAGTGTCGTTTACGTTGGCCTCCTATGTGTTGTATTTTGACTTACTGGTGGCTGTTTGCGGTTACCAACGGAGGTGGATTGCGAACCGTATTGCCATTTAAATTCCTTCTATCAACATACCTTGATCCTGTTCTATTTTGACAATTATAGGCTAGGTGCCCTTGTCCATTACAGCGATAGCAGGTCCGATTTTTCAGTCTACAATTTCGAACTTCGTGTCCTTTGCAACGGCAATATTGACATATGGGTACATTTGTTTGTAGCTCACTCGCTGTTATATTTCTAAAATTTCTGTTCGTTGGTTTGGTAAGGTTTTCAATTAATTCTCCTTTGTCTGCTAAGTCAATAGCTTATTTTTATGTACCTGGACTATCGGATAAGATACGTTTTCTGATGGGGTTAAGCAGTCCCATTGCAAACTGCGTAGTTATCTCTTGCTCATGTCGTTGCAACAATATTCTATCTACATCAGCTACTCCTGTTAATACCAAAATTTTGGCAGCGCAAACCTTCAAACGTGCTTAGTACTGGCGACAAGTTCCTGAACGACGCTGTCGGCACTCTAGTAATTCTATTTTGGCCTGTCCCAGTATTTTAGTTATGCCAAACTGTTCCTGCCAGACTTTCTTTAGTTCATTCCATACCACGGTAGTTCTTGATTGGCTGTCCGCGTCTATTAATTGTTTGGCTATTCGTCGCAATTTCAAACGTACGATTGATACAATTTGTAAGTCTGTCCAGTTTGCAAGCGCGGCCGTATCTTCAATAATTCTTATGAAGTCTTTGATTTTCGATTGCCCATTATAATATGGTACATTATCCAAAGTAATAGCTATAGTAGGTTCCTGAATAGGCACAATCGGAGGAGCTGTCGAAGTGAATACCGTCGGTGGGGCAGTCATGTTAGAAAATTTCACTTCTGACTACCAAAACTATTCAAACTATTTCCAGGTGAATTCAGAGAGTAGATCTGCATAAACGCCATATATATATATATATATATATATATATATATATATATATATATATATACTGCTATTATACACTTTAAAGAGAAAATTTCCTTGTTTTTCAAATTATTTTTACCAACTAAATTTTAATTTGACCCTTTCTTGTGAAAAATCCTATATGAGCGTTAATTTAATCCAAATTATTACCCCACACCTAACACCAAATATAGTGGCTACTTTTGGGTTTTTAATAAATACCCCACATCTGACCAACCAAATGTTGTGGCTGGCCGAATACAGGGTGGTAATTATTAACACAACACACCTGCAACCAAATATCGTGGCTGCTGGGACGTTGGGGATCATTAAAAACCCTTCAACTGATCAGCCAGTATGATTGTACGAAAGAGTTAATCTTAGTTATACAGAGTGTTGTTGATAAAAAAAATGATTAACGTAGAAGAAATTACTAAGAGCGGCTTTAGTATACTTCTACACCCTGTGAGATTGTGGAACGTGGGTTGTTCATTTGTATTAAAATTTACAGACCTTTTTACCTCTCGAATTCAGATGAAATAATGCACTGGAAGGTGTAATGATGAATAATATAATTAAACAAATTTCTAAATACTGACATGGTTATACAAACAAAAGTCAATCAAAATACAATAAAAGATAAAAAGATTATAGAGGAAGTTAGCCTAGTAAATTTCTGACTTCGAATCTTCAATCATTAACCTTATTCTTACTCTATATACTCAGCATTTATACTATCAACGAAGGTATATTGCATACTCCTGTATAAGATAATGATAAAACTAAAATTTTTGAGGAAATACGGTCTAGGAGTGTCATCCTTCCAAACATGAAACTATACAATGTACTTACTCATAAATTCAAGGAACCACTTGCACACCTTTTATGAGTTATTCGCGCAGAAATTTTCATTTAGCTCTCGGTTTTCAAGAAGATGTTTTATCCCGTTTAGAATATTTACTTTCGTACTTTGAATCTCTCTAGTTTCTTTGCTCCGGAATTTAAATAGATTTTATGAATTTGACGTAGTGACTATACTTGATTTATTAATATTGCACTGATAGTTATGTAATATGTTATATTTGTAGAACTGACTTGATATAATTGATTACTGCATGGAAGTCTCGATTATTTCGCACTGAGAATGAGCTTGATGAGGCATCAGCTTTGACTACATGATTTACAAACTTGTGTTACTTGTATATTTTTCTTCACTTAGTTCGACATTGAATATATAGAGTTCTTTCTGAATTATAAACTCAGTCGCTCGCGGAACTGGTATGGAGAATATAATCATTTCATCAGGTTCAACTTTCTTTATATATCGTCTACTCCCTTCTCTCCTTTGATGTGAAAAAGCCGCCAAGCTATTAAAGTAATAGGTCATAAATTTTATTCTTGATTTTACGTAACCCCATTAAGTTCCTATCATTCTATCCGCTTATTAGGGCTTCAGAGGAACCGCCGTTGACATATTGATGGCCACGTGTCACTAACTGCTCACAATTTTATGTTCATCCGATGTATTACTTTGAGATTATCGGCAAACAGTACGATCTAATTTAATGTGAAGGGAGGAATTTCTTATGTGTGAAGTCGCCGCTTGAGGTGATCCATCCGTTGAGACATATTATAAAATTAATTAGAAATGTCTGAGAATGGATTCTTTTGGGTGTGCCGGTGCAAGTGATATAGGCTTGATCATTTTTATTTCTTTCTATGAAATATTGTATTAGGGCTAGGCATGACAGGATACCGTTCTACCGTCCACTACATCGTAGTGGTTATTTCGGAAGAAAGTACTACTTTCTCGAAGAGGACGTATCGTGGCCGCTAAATTGAAAATTCGGCAATGATAAATGTAAACTGCTCACAATTTTATGTTCGTCCGATGTATTACTTTCTTTGAGATTGTCGGCAAACAGTACAATCTAATTTAATGTGAAGGGAGGAATTTCTTATGTGTGAATTCGCCGCTTGAGGTGATTCATCCGTTGAGACATATTATAAAATTAATTAGAAATGTCTGAGAATGTATTTATGGATTCTTTTGGGTGTGCCGGTGCAAGTGATATAGGCTTGATCATTTTTATTTTTTTCTATGAAATATTGTATTAGGGCTAGGCATGACAGGATACCGTTCTGCCGTCCACTATATCGTAGTGGTTATTTCGGAAGAAAGTACTACTTTCTCGAAGAGGACGTATCGTGGCCGCTTAATTGAAAATTCGGCAATGATAAATGTAAATCTGTCGGGATGCAGTTTAAGGAATTCAGATGTTTTCGTCCGTCAACCTGGCTTGTGGTTGCTTTCGTATAAAATGATGGCCTATACTCACTTCTAAATCTGCTATTTTCATAAATTAGTTGGTACATAATATTACCTGACACAAATTTAAACTCCACTCACTTTAATTTCAATAGACAATGCATTACTCCGTTGACCGTGCTGTAAAATGGGCATCAAAACTTCAAATAAATGCCTCACAGAATTTCGCGATAGGCGGAAATTCTTTTGAAAATCAATTTCCGTCAGTTCAAATGGCTTGCCGTTATCGCGTAACATTCTTCTTTGCACGTTTTGTTAATTTCTTGAATGAAAATCTACTCAACAACAAAAAACCGTTGATTGTTGTATCAATGAAAAACTCACCTTTCAATTGCATTATGTTCGTGCTCGTGCAAAGCGGCACCCAAAATTCCTTCAAAATTCATTTTTTTTATATAAATAATTGGGAAACATTAAAAACACATTAAAGACTGGACAGTTATGGTTAAAACGGCTGGCAAATAGGTCCAGTTAAATAACGAACGTTATGTTCTGAAATAACGAAATAACGAAACTTCGGTTATCCATGATACAGCATACCGATCTTAGCAAAATAACGGAAGTGGTGGATAACGTTGATGATATATTTAACGGAAGTGATACAACATAGGGATGATTCTTTACTTTCCGTTGCACTCTTTTATATTGTCCATACACTACGACCAATCATTTTTCAGCCGCTCTACTACAGCGTTCACCACCAACAAACATCGAAGGCAATAGTACCTACTACTTTTTCGTGATAAACCTATTAAAAAGAATCATCAATGACGGAAATCACCCTGGAAAATATAGAAATGCTCTTGCAGAATCCAACATCAGAGATCAAAAAGGAAATCAAAGATAACGTAAGTGATATTAAACTGAAACTGACGAACACAAACAAAAAATTCAAGAATTTGAAAATCAATGTCTTTTCATGTAGAGAAAAGCTAGAAAAAATAATAGTATTGTTTATGGACTATAATTGGATGAAACCAACGTACCCCAAAATACTATTAAAATATTGCATAATCTTTTTGAATTGGAACTGTGAGTATAAACCACATTTATAAGCTGAAAAAAGAGAGAAACAATCTAGTCACTGTCGAGTTTATTTCTTTTCTAAAAAAAACTCGAGATTTTCAAAGACAAAGAAAAAGTGTGCAAAAAGGATCAAGATGATCTGAAAAACTCACGTAAATATTTGAATAAAGCTACGAAGGAAAATAAAGTAGCAAGAATTAGGGGAAATAAAATCGAAATAGAAGGATTTTTTTTTTCCATTAGAGACCTTGAAAATAAAGAATCAGATTCAGATCATGATAGTTTTGAGGAAAACTCCAGCGGCAGTGAGGAGGATGATCATGAACATATTGAGTACAATATTCAAGATTTGCGATAGCTCTAGTGAAAAATGTTTGGTTGTCATCAACCACATCTACAGAAAACCTACTGCGAAATCAATCGTGAAAAATATTTTAATATTGCATCAGAGTACCTGGAGTATCACCAAAAATGTCGATGAATTTTCACTAATGCTTAGAGAGTGTCAAATTATTTTCGAATGTATTGTTCTAAGTGAAACATTTCAGCTCCAGGGTCCAAATGTACTTTCTTCAGATGGATATGATTTATTATATATTATATTATATTGAAGGTTTCAAAAATAGAAATGATGGAGTTATAATATTTAAAGTAAAATAATGAATATTGGTGACTGTCAATGTATTGAACAGGAAATAATAACTTCATAAAAAATAAATTATTGATCACTGTCATCTATAGATCTCCAAATGGGTGCCCTGAAACGTTTGTAGACCATGGAAATTTACCTAGAACATCAAGAAAAAAATCAGTAAAGCACCAATTGATCATCGGTGACATGATATTGTATTTGTTAGATGAGAATGATCGATTAATGATTATCTGAAAGGATTGAGTGAATACAACTTCTGCTCGCTCATCAATAAAACTCGTGAACAAAATAATTCTGTAAGTTGTATTGACCATCTTTCCTCAAAAGAAAAATTACTGACAAAAGGAATGTCTACCGTGTAAAATAAAAACCGACCTTACCGATCATTACAACTTCGACTGGACAAGGTTTTATGATATTGTAGATACTCAATAGGCAACAAGCTATTTCATTAAAATGCTCCAAAAAATAAAGGAAAAAAGAACCACTTTGCTTAAACAAACTGAAATCGGTAGGAAATGTTGGATGACAGCTGGTTATATGTTCAATATGTAAAATAAAAAAACGATTACGTATGGGGAAGAGTACAGAAATTATAAAAATTATCTAAACCTTGTGATAAAACATACAAAAAATTATTTTTATAGGACCAAAATTAATAAGAACAAATTAATTACCAAAAATATCTGGAAAAAAATTCTCAAAAATGGTTCAAATCTAGAAACGAATTTGGATATCGCTAATACGTTCACAACGATTACTTCGCCAATGTAGGTATATAGATGGCCAATAAAATAACTCTCCAAGTAAAAGCGCTGGGCACACCTGAACCAACTCAAAATTATCTTTTTCTATAACCAACAACCCATTCAAGATAGAAAAATTATTGCAAACCTCAAATCCAATAAGGCCCCTGGATACGACTTGATTAAAGCGGAAAATTTATTATTTATATCCAAACAAATATCGTAATAGTTAACTCATTTAATTAACATGACAATACGCAGTGACTATGTTCCCAATCAATTAAAATTAAAAGTGGTTAAACCAATATTTAAAAAAGGAGATAAAAATCTACCTGTTAATTACCGACCTCACTAATTACCACACTGACAAAAAAAAGTAATAAAAGAGAGATTGGAGAAATATATGAATAAATTCAAGTTATTATCTGAAAAACAATTTGGTTTCAAAGACGAAAAATAAATGCCATGATGCCATTATTCATCTCTGTAGGAGCATATACCAAGCAGTTGATGATGGAGACCCAGCTGTGTATATTCCTTGTTCAAGGCGTTCGATATAGTAGATCATGTTGATTTTTTCCATTTCATCGACTATGTCTTACTTATTGTATTTGTCTTTATGTTGTCGAACAATCACTAATAATTCTGCTTTCAACAAAGAATCATCAAAAGTAATATTTTTTGCACGTAACCATACTTGAATATCCGACTTCCTAGTACCTAGCCGTGGTAAGATTTTTTTCTATTTTCCGTGAGTGATATGACGCATATTATCTAAAACAATTACGGAATTTTCAACCAGTTTTGGCAATGCCTACGAATTTTCAAATGATTCACCGTTCATCTCATTGTGGTAGTGCCCTTTTTTGTTGGATTCGAATGCCCATAAGACATCAGTAATAAATCCATTTTCATTTCCAATGTGACTTATTATTAATCGCTTTCCTTTGCCTAAAATTTCCAAAGCAATCATTCAATTATTTTCGAGCTATAGCCATTATAATATATTGTTTTTTGAAAAATTGGCTGTGTGCGAAGTGGGGGACAGTCAAATCGATCGCAGTGCACGCTGTGGCAGAAATGTGAAACATATCGGGACTGTCAAATTCATTTCTATAATTCCAAGTCAAATTCGGTGTCTTATCTTTTCGCTGTTTATGAGCTCAAGAAGGAAATGGGCATAATACTTGTTGTGTTGTGAACTGCACATATAATATAATGGAAAAAATAGTTTGTGTTAGTTTTACACTTTTCCTAATCGGCCTAGAAATTGGAGCAAATAAAGAAATGGATAGCTGCTGTGAAAAGGAAAAATTAAGTGACATAATTACGATTTCACTGGGTATTTATTATAAGTATTAATAACCAACGCAGCGCAAAATTCAAATTACACTGAACTGCTTCACTCAGAAAATAATGCTGAATAAATGCAAATACCCGCTCGAGGAGGAAATTAATAAATATGGCACACTTTAGTTTACTTACATTCAAAGATGTTTTGTGGGGTGTCAATAATTTTAACTCAGTTCTTTAACATTTCTTACATGTTGTGCTAAAACTAATTTTTTTCTTTCATCACAGTTTGAGGTTGGAAAGATATATTGTTTTATACTTTCAAACCTTGTTCTTATTATAATATTCATTTGTTTAACTTATAAATATTATAAATTGCATTCAAATATCGACAATGTTACACATTTCTTCAAGTTTTTCACTTGATTTTGGTGGAAATTATCAAAACATGGCTTATTATCTAACTGTGGAATCATTCACGGGTCCAGGTAGGTAATAAACTTAACGATTTTCGTACCTGAGCTTCTTAATTTTTTTCAAGTATTATCTTCTCCATACTAATATATTTTCCTTGTCTATGAACATGCTATTCCTTCCCCGACTTTCAAATTTGAAATAAATTGTTTTCAGTAACTTATAAAATATTGTCCTTTTGAAGTTTGCTAGGACTGGATCATCATTAACATCTAGTAAAACTTTATCAATTGTGGGAAGTTCATTTCTGAAGAAAAATTTATGGACTGTTTGTCTTATCGCATTCTTGTCGAAATCGTCAACATAAGCAATATTATGTTTTTTTGGTGGCATTAATATATGGCTGCTTCTGTATTCCTTTAATATGTTGTACACACTGCTCCGACAAACTCCAACTTTATCAGCTACTCTCTTTTCAAGATCATCTTTTGACAACAGGGGATATCTTTGAATTCATGTACATGTATATTTAATATTATTTCTTTGGTTTTAAATTTCAAATGATTTTTTTTCATTCGCTTTTGGGGGGGGGCGGAAGGTGCATTCATGAATTAATCTGCAGATTCAGTGTCTTGACATTTCTGGTTTATCTGAAAAAGGAGCCCATTTTCGAATTAAATCGTTCAATTCATGCAGAACAATGATCGGATGGAGCTTTTTCAACTATCATTCCACAGTGGAATGATATATAGTATGCTTTTTATGTTCCAAAAAAATTAAGGAATTTTCTGAATCCGCGAAATTACTCTTAGCGTATGGCTAATGGTTCCTATACGCGAAAGTCAACTAAAAGTTGGACAGTCGTCTTGGCGGTGAACTTCAAGTTCTAAATGCAGAATTTGTATTTGATCCAGCAAGGTTCATAATACCGAAAACCGAATTTAACAATATTCAAATAACTCCAAAATGAAAACAAGTCCGCAATCAAATTGTGCACGTAATAAAATACATTATAATTTTTTTCTCGTAAACATTCTTTTGACGTAGGTGTTCCGCAGGTCTCAGTATTGGGAACATTAATATTTTTATTGTTTGTTAATGATATGCCTCAACACATCAATACTGAACTACTAGCTCCATTTGCCGACGATACCTCATTAGTAGTAACAGGTCGCAACCGTGAAGAATTAGTTTTGTCCACTAAACAAATAATGGAATGTTTCAGTAGTTGGTGTGAGCAGAATATAGCCTAAATATCTTACAATTGGATCAGAAAAGAACAAATATTGTTTCCACTGAACACAAAATTTTTAGGTATATATGTTGATCAAAACTTACGTTTTAACGATCATATCATCATGCTCAGTGAAAAATTGAATAAATCCAGATTCGCATTCGCAAGGCCGGAAGTTTTCTGCCAGATGTTTTTATCGTAACCTCACCAATGGAGAGAAAGTGGCTGATTTGCTCAACAACAAGAGATGCGGTTTACTGTTTCTGTTGCAAACTTTTAGGTAAGTCTTTGACCAACTTGTCTAATAAGGAAGGGTGTTCTGGTTGGAAACATTTGTCACTAGTGCTAAACAGACACGAAAAGAGTGACTCCCATAAAAAAAAATCGGATCTCGGTTAAACTTTTCAAATATGTTACCTAAGGGAGTTACTATGAATGAAAGTCAATTACGTTCATTGCATGTAGAAAAAAAATACTGGTATCGTGTCATTGAAAGAATAATTTCAGCAATGCAGTTTTTATGTCGTCAATGTTTAGCTTCACGTGGTAGATCTAACAAATTATATGAAAATAATAACGGAAACTTCTTAAAATTAATAGAAACGTTCACCAAATTTGATTCTGTAATAGAGCTACATGTTCGACGCACACATAAAAACAAAGCAGCGGCAGCGGTAGCGGTAGCGGTAGCGGTATGGCAAACTATTTAGGCGATAAAATTCAAAATGAATTGATAAATTCAATCGGCTCAAAAGTAAGAACTACCATTTTAGATCTAGTAATAAAACATAAATATTACTCTATAATCCCCGACTGTACACCAGATGTGAGTCCTACGGAACAATTGAGTGTAGTTTTGAGGTTTGTTTTATTAAATGAGTTGACGAAAAAAATTTAAATACGTTATCATTTCATTTTATTTTGCCCTATAGTTGATTCTACTGGTGCTGGCTTATATAACTAGATGACAGATTTATTAGTAGGATTAAATTTAAGTATATATGAATTGCGAGGACGAGGATATGATAATGGAGCAAACATGCGTGGAATACACAGTGGATTACAAACACTTAAATATAAACCCGCGAGCATTTTGTGTTCCTTGTTCGGCGCACTCATTAAATTTAGTTATTAACGATACTGCTAAAATTTCTTTCGAGGTATCCGGATTCTTTGACATTGTTCAAGAGATATATGTGTTTTTTTCCACGTCAACCAAAAGATGGTCAATTTTGAAAACGTACCTTACAGATTTAACTTTAAAACCACTATCTTATACACGCTGGTCTAGTAGAATAGACGCTATAAAACCTTTGAGATATCACATTGGTGAGGTTTATGATGCTCTTTTATAAGTAATGGATGCATCCGCATTTTTTTAAGATTTTAGTACATCACACCTAGCTCGATCGCTCGCAACGAAAATCCAAAACTACAATTTTTTATGCTCTGTAGTAATCTGGTACAATATTTTATTCAAAATCAATTCTCTAAGTGAATTAATGAAGAATTAAAGTATAAATCTGAAAGCTTGTTCAGACTGTCTAAACAAAACAAAAACATTTTTTTTAGACTTAAGAGATGATAAGGGATTTAGTAAACTTCTTGTAGGCGCCAGGGAGCTGGCCGAAGAATTAGAAATTGAACCAAATTTTTTATCTTCACAAACAGTTCGTCAAAGAAAAAAGAAAAGACAGTTTGATTATGAAAGTACTGACGAACCAATAACAGACCCAAAAATGAAGTATTCTTCTCTATACTATATACGACCTTATCATCTGTTAATGAAAGATTCAAGGAGTTGGAGCAATTTAATAACATTTTTGGATTTATTTATCAAATGTTCAGCTTGAATGAAGATGAATCAAGAAACTCGTGTGAAAATTTTCATTTCATTTGAAAGATAAAGCACATAAAGAATTAGATATTGATGCAAATGACTTATTTGATGAAATTATTTGTTTAAAATGCCACTTACCAATTTGGCAATTATGTCCATAGAAATTGACCTTATGGATTGTATTCCTTTAGACGAGTTCATTAAAGATTTTGCCGAAAAGAAGGCAAGAAATGAGTGCTTCCAATAAGTAATTTTGTTATTTTTTTTCTGTTATGTAAAATTTGTATTGTTTTGTCAGTTTTGTTATTGCTTTGCTTTTTTTACATTATTCGTTAATCCTTATGTCTAAGACTTGTCAAGATCTTCTAAATGTTATGGGGATGAGTAGTCAGGTATCATGCTGATTGAAATCAGTATACTTTTTATATTTGAGCTTTCGGAAATACTCATTTTCTTTATTTGCAAACATCAAATGATAATGATGATTTAAAATTATAGATTATATAAATTAACACATATTTCATTTCAAAATTAGATAAATAATAGCGATTATTTCAATTTTATGTGTACCCCCTTATCTGATGTATCAGTATCAAAATTAAATATAGGTATTAGCACGTATTTTAATTTTATTTATGTGTACCCACCCATGTATAAATTTTTATTAAAAAAGGGGTAAGAGGTGTAAAATTATATTTTGCCCACAGACGGCCGCATGGCTTGACGCGCCCCTGAATCCAGGACTCGCGTGAGTGCACAAGCTGAACTTACAACAGGTACTTTATCAACAAAAACTAAATAAAGTGATAATATTTGGGTCTGACACTGTTTGGTTCATTTTTAATAACACCTTTCACAGTGGTGAACTTTCTTTCTCATTCATCATCATGATATCAATATAATCTCTAAATATTT
>JAFIRS010006439.1:0-37352 GCA_018342105.1 Gonioctena quinquepunctata
CCCCAAAAAAAAACAGAATGTTAAATACAAGCCTTTCATTTATCCGAAAAATGAGAACTTCCACCACTCCATAGGATTAATGAAAATTTTTGTTAAGGCACTTGACAAAAAAGGGTCTGCTTTTGTCTTTTCAAGTTCCGTGTTTCCTCATCTCTCTGATGCCAAACTAAAAGAAGGAATCTTTGTGGGTCCTCAGATAAGAAAGATATTGAAGGACAAACATTGGTGAACGTTTTCGTCAAGATTTGAAGCCGTTTAAAAAGAGGTACCAAGGTTTTTGGGGTGAAAATATGTTAGCCGATTGCATCTGGTGTACCCTTCAGGAAATTTTTTCAAGTTCCAAATATGTAAAAATTGAAAAATTTAAAAAATATAAATATTTCAAAACATTTACTTCCTAATTATTTTTTCACTTCAGTTTCCAACTAGTGGCTGATTACGCAACTTTGGGAAAAAAATCGTGTAAACTAGTGTTATTTGTCAAAAAATTATGTGCAAATTGGTATATATCGCTCATCATTAATTATTCTTGTTTCGTAGCTTTATTAATTTATATTTCTTCAAGAAGTTATGCAACCTAATGCATTTGCACACATACACAAAGATACAGACAATCAAATGATGTATAGTATGTTATTACAGGATCCAGCATACCATTAACACAAGAAATAACTCGAGAACAACCACAACATTCACGATTCTATTGTTATAACCATTATTGTTAATTGATATTCTATCAAACGACAGTTATGCTGAAAAAATATATTCGTGACATGAAATGTGTAATATCGCCGACTTTGTATCCTGATACGAAGTTGAAGGTTTACAATTGTCTCAAGTTGCGTATCCAATGAATATTTATGAATACCTGAAATAGTTCGATATTTGATGTGGGAGATAACGATATATCATTTTATTGCCACGCGTGGCTCATTCTGATTTCGGGGCATCAAAGTACCACAACTGCAGGAGTTCTACTTCCTAGTGAGTTATTCCAATACTCAAAAAATATAACAGATTGTACAATAATACCTGTTACCCGCTGCATAGCATATTTTTTGAATGAAATTTACTCGAAACAACGAGAAAGATAAAACGCCCCAATTATTTTTCACGTTATAATTCTTCAATATTTCTTCATTTGTTATTGCCGAAGATACTGATGCCCAAAATGTCACAGGAAACTATTGCAATTTTCTTATGAGATTAGAGTTTTTTTAAACGGTTTTATTAAGCTTGCCTTGTTTGTACCTTGTGTGGGCAAATCTAGTAACTGGAATTTTAGCCCCTTCCTGTTGACCGATTGATCTGAAACTTGGTTCTAATAACGATGCAATCATGTGTATTTAATATCAGTGTAAATCCAAGATGGCCGTCGCCACAAACTGGCGGATTAAATATTTTTTTACAACCCCCTCAATATGGATATAAAGTATAAATATTCAGATATACATTACAAGAATAGTTTGGTGGTGAAGAATTATAAAATTGAAATTGAGTAAGATTTGTAGAGTTATTAGGCTGAATAAACATATGAATCCCCCATTTAAAACCAGTCCTGGTTTGTTTATGGGTTATGTAATTAATCTATTACAAATATAGCATGTTCGGTGGTATGTGATAGTAACAATCAGGTCCCTATCAAATGTTCTACTGGATCGGGTTCAATATTAAATATAAAATGTTTGAATATTTTTTTGAAAAGGTTGAATGAATTCAGTGTATATAAATATGTTTTGTATATACTTGGTAGGAAATTGTACAATCTGGGTGCTGTATAAGTGAAACATCGCTGTCCTGCTGATTTTCTTGCTAAATTGATCTGAACATTTTCTCTATCACGATATCTAGTGGAGTGTTGGTGTTCTATTTTGTTGAGACATCCTTTGTTTCTATACATATATTTGGCAACAATGAATAAGAGTTGTCTCATGCTATGTACTTTGGCCTCGACAAAGAGAGATTTTGTTGGGTAAGTATATTTTTTACCATAGATTATTTTGAGAACTTTTTTCTGTACTATTTCTAATTTTTTTCAAGTGCGTTTGAAGAATTCCCCCCCCCCCCAACTCAGAATAGGATATTGTTAGTGGGATTCTACTAGGGCATAATATATAACTTTCAGGCATTTGAATTTGAATAGCATATATCTCAACGTCTTAGCTACCTCATTCCATGTTCGTCCCATTTTAAGTAGGAGTCAATGGTGATTCCAAGATATTTTGTGTGTTTCACAGATTGTATGTCAAAGGATACTCCTTGATTGTCTACTGACAATGTGCTGAATATCGGTAGAGATGACAAATAACTTGCAAATGGTACAAAATAAGTTTAGAAAGATCATTCTGAGCCTTGTTTTTTAATTCTTCCCAGGTGGTTGCAGAGTAAGTGACTTCAGTATCATCTGAAAAATTTTTAAGGTTTATGTTAGTTTCATATGACTAAACCAATCTATAACTTAGAAAGATCATTCTGAGCCTTGTTTTTTAATTCTTCCCGTGGTTGCAGATAAGTGACTTCAGTATCATCTGCAAAGGTATACAATTTCCTAGTTGATTCTAAATTCAATAAATTGTTAATAAATATTGAAAATGAGACAGTACGGTACCCTGTGGAACACCGCAACATACCCCCTCCAAACTTTTATGGTCGTTCATTTCGACTAGCTGTTTTCTGTTTTGGATATAGCTTTGCACAAAATCTATTGATTTACCTCGGACTCCTGCACCCTCCAGGACTTCCAGCAAAAATGTGGGGATTCACTGTGTCGAAAGCCTTTGTCAGATCAGAAAAACGCATTATGCTGGTCTACTTTTGTAGCGATTGCGTCACTCGTTGATGTGTTTTTTTTTTAATCCGAACTGATTTTTTGAACTTACATTATATTTTCTGAAAAATCTTTCTAGGTGGTTCGCGAAGGCTTTTTCGAATATCTTAGTTAACATTGTTTTCAATGGGATTGGACGGTAATCGTTCATGTATTTTTTGTCCCCTTTCTCGAATATAGGAGTAACAGTTGTTTTTTTGAAACCATCAGGACAATTTCCAGAGTTGAATACGGCATTCACGAGATGTGATATTGGTAATGCTATCTCATCTACAATATCTTTCAGAAGTTCTGCAGATAATGTACTAAAATACTTATAGCCGAATATAAAAATGAAAATTCCGAAGTTGGTAGATGGCTACGAATGACTTTTGGTCTTACATTTTCAAGTCCTCACGACGTTAGCGAATGCTTTGTTTTTGATTTGCTTGCAATAGCACCAATAGACGAAAAAATTCAAAAGTATTCCGATAACTCAACAGATAACTATATAACAGAAGAGTCTCTTTTTCCACCCTTTCTTTGGGCTGAGAATTCATCAGCTTACACGAACTACTAATGCTTGTGAATCTTTTCATAAACATTTTAATTCGTATTTTTATAAAGCACATCCAAACATTTGAATTTTTTTGGAAAAAACTTCAAGAATTTCAAATTGAAACTTATGTAAAATTACAAAAAAATATTTTATTAAATGTGTTTCTTGTCACTGTGATGTAACTATGTGATATTGTATTTTTATTATTATAAGTAGATAAGAAGTATAGAACGATAGAAGCTTGTGTGATATATATGTAATAGGTTTATAAAAAATTATTTTATTAAGTGTGTTTCTTTTTTCACTGTGCTGTAACTATTTGACATTGTTTTTTTATTATCATAAGTAGATAGAAGTATAGAACGATAGAAGCTTGTGTGACATATATGTTGTATGTTTATCAAAAATTGTTTTATTGAGTGTGTTTCTATTCACTGTGCTGTAACTATTTGATTTGATTGTATTTTTATTGGTATATGAGAAGTATAGAACGATAGAAGCTTGTGTGATGTATATGTTGTATGTTTATGAAAATAAAAAATTATTGATTTAATAAAGAAATGAAAAGTAAATAAAAATATTTTTTTATAATATGAGAGAAATAAAATAAAAATTAATTGGTTAAAATAATTTTTCTTTACGGGAACCAAATTACACTTAGAGACCAGGTGAACTAAAAATATCGCGAACCAAATTAGACATAAAAATTAGGTAAACCCAAAATATCGGGAACCGAATTACACATTTTTCAAGCCCTTCTCAATCTGGGAACAAATTACATGTTCCCTTATCTGCCGAATAATAAAAAGTGGCACCGTAGAATGCGCTGAATAGCAACAGTTCTAAACTTTGATTATAAATATCGACTAGTATTTTATGGTTTATAATTTTTGTGAGTACGTTGATTGCAAGCGTTGTTTAACATTTGGTCCGGAATCGAAATTGTGCTTGGATCAGAATATGTTTACTATCTGAATGGAGGGTTTATTGATTTTTACACCTCCATATGATTTTTCTAATCGGGTGGCAAGAGCGATAATAAAACTGGTTTGACAATTTTTTCACTTCTACACGTTCCGATATTTATCCATATTGTTCAGATTTTCTGTTGAGATTTGAAGGGCCAGTCTCAATATTTCATTTATTTAATCTTCCCCCAGCGTATTGTGGCATTGGTCCCCAATTGGTCTGATTCCACGACGTTTCGACTACATAACATTTTCCATCTTCAGGTATTGTCACGTTTATTCGAACTCAACCTCACTGACCACCTGAAAATGGTAAACGTGATTTTGCAGAAACGTTGTGAAATGGGTGAGAATTCGGGGAAAGCAGTTCAACATCTGCGAAAATATATTGTCCAGCAACGTGTTTTGTATAGAGATGTACTTTGCAGAAGGAAATAATCATTGATATTGTTTATTCCCTTTTCACCTGGCCTGATGATCCATACGAGACACCTACATCCTCTATAACATGAAAACGTTTTACTCTCGGTTGGTTTATCATTATTATCGATACTCTGAATTCAGTCCACATGTGGATCAAGGCAGTTCTTGATGTAGATGACTGTGACAGATCCAATTCAATCAATTCAATTCCCCTCGTGCTAATATCGTATCTATCACACCGAGCAATGTCACACAGTTATTGATGGATATCATTCTCTACCCACACATTGATGAAAACGTGTGTGGGACTTCCTCATCACGTACTAAATTCCATTATTTCTTTCCCGGGGGCTCATTGTCACATAATTTAAAAGGTGTCCTTTCAATTTGCCACGGTACTTGCAGAAATGTGGCGATAAATTCGTTGCAAGTGCAGAATGCGGCAGCAAATAACGAAGGACTCATTAAATTTCAGCTGACTAGCTTGAGGAAATGCTTGGAAATGGCGCTGCATCATAAATTTTGTCGATAACAAAAATGCGCCTTCCGGCGTAAGTGAGCCCAACGCTCACAGTTGGAAACTATATGTGCGTTAATGTGCTACAAAGGAGCGTAAATCGAGGGACCAGTCCAAAAATTAAGGTCAAGTTACGTTTCTGCTCGAAGCCAGTGGAAGATCATCGGATATCCAATCACGACAGATATTTTTCATTTTAAGTATCAAATTGGGAATTCAAGAGCACGACTGGAAGAAGTCCCGCTCGATTCACTGTTGCATACAGCATACAAATAAATCCTCTTGCACCCGGATAGTAGAACAGAAGAAATAAACATGAAAAATGGAAAATTCAACAATAATTCCATATGTACCCGAACATGTTTTGTGATTTGATATTATCATGAAAATCTTTGCAAAGTAATCTGAACATGTCATGATACATAAAAAAACATTGCAAACCATATTGCTATTTTGCGCTGATAATTTTGATATAAAGTATTTACATACCATTCGTACAATAGCAAAGTAAAAAAAAAATTTTTAACAAAAAGTTAAACCGACGAAATACGGAACTGAAGAGTAAAAAATAAAGAAACCTTCTTAGTCTCAATAACTAAGCTCCTAAACTAATGTAACTAATTTTGAGTCGGCGCCAAACAAACAAGCAAATAAATCAGGTGAGGCGTAAAATGATGGCATCGAGTTGCGCGGTGTAATTCTGATAATTTTTTTGAAGTAGGTAATTTAATGATCTTCGTTGATTGTTCGTTTGGCGCCGACTCAAAATTAGTTACCTACATTAGTTTAGGAGCTTAGTTATTGAGACTAAGAAGGTTTATTTTATTTTTTACTTTTCAGTTCCGTATTTCGTCGGTTTGATTTTTTGTTGAAAAGTTTTTATTTTTCAATTGTTTGTAGCTGAAATCCACTAATTACTACCTACTTCCAAAATACTCACTTACCCACCTTACTTCAACTATTACCAGTTAAATAGTATGATTATCTACTTTTACTATTTGTTGTAATACAAATTATTTTTGTAGTTCTGGTTAGTTTATTTCATCACTTTGTATATCATTGCATCCTCTCATAGAATGTAATGATTGTGACGAATGTAGGAGAACAATAATAATGGCAATAGCGATCTGTCATTGTCAACTACATATGTGTGCCAATATTCACAAGTAAAAAATCAATTATCCCCTATTTTTCTACCCGTAAGGGTGGATAATTCCATTCGATATCCAAATATAATCAACTATGAGGTATAACCTATCTAATAACAAAATAATCATCCGAATCGAAGAACCCACTACAAAGTTATGCCTGATGGAATCGGTTAACGGACCAGAATTCAGAGGGTGAGTGATCAATATCCTCCATTTTGCTACCCTTAGGGATGGATTTCATCTTTCAAATTCAAATGGGACCAACTTCGAAGTACACCGTATCCATTGAGGAAAGCATTATCGGAATCGGACGTCTCAGTAAAAAGTTATGCGTTGCCATACATAATAAAAAATATACGCGTCGACTAGAGAACCTCCTCCTTTTTGGTTTCGTCGGTTAAAAAATGTGAACAAAGTGCATTGAAATCGTATTCCCCAATTAGAGCGCAAGTGGCCTATTGCCAACCTGGTCGCTAGTGCTTAATGAAAGCAGTACTTGATGTGATTGTTGAACCGCTAACATACATTGTCAACCTTTCTTTCAAAGAAGGTGTTTTTCCTGAAATCTTAAAATTGGGTAAAATTATCCCAGTTTCTAAAAAAGGTGACCGAAATCTCTTATGTAATTATAGGCCAATTACTATTCCTATGAATACAGTTTTTTAAATCGCCTTCTGAAATACGTTGAACCCCTCCACATTTTTTCCGAAAATCAACAAGGTTTTAGAGCCACTAAGTCCACAAGCAGTGCAAGTCATCAATTTTATGAACAGTTATTGAAATATCTCGATGCAGGCGAGTGTTCGATTGGGATCTTTTGCGATCTCAATCGGGCATTCGATTGTGTCAATCACAATATTCTTGTGAGAAAATTGTCTGAATATGGAATTAGAGGTAACCCTCTGCATTGGATAGAAAGCTTTCTCAGTAATAGGATACAGTATGTAACCCTAAAATTCACTGACAAAGGCATTATGGAAGAAGCTACATCAGAATGTTCTGATATAATAATGGGTGCTCCACAGGGCTCAATATTGGGCCCTGTGCTCTTCATTTTATATGTCAACGAAATAGATAAGGTTTTCAAAAGAGGACATTTTGTTACCTATGCTGATGATACATCATTACTAATATCGAATAAATGTGAAGATTACCTGCGAAATGAATGTAATTTAGCTTTGAGTAATTCATTTGATTGGAAAAGTTCAAATTCACTATATTTCAATACTGAGAAAACCAATATTGTGAGGTTCAAAACTCATCAAAATCAACAATGAATGAGTAAATAGCACGGTGTCAGTTAAATTTCTAGGTAGGACATTGTGAAAACCTCGTATCCAAGATGTCCTCTCTTTCATTCTTATTTTTTAATCTTAGATCAATTTTAATTCTAATACAACTGACTGCCCTATATTACTGTCAGGTAGAGTCACGACTGCGTTACGGAGTCTGCCTCTGGGGAAGTTCGACAACATCAGATGTATTTCTCCCACAAAAACGAATTATCCGTAGAATGACCACTCCTGTAGAGAATTATTCAAAGAACTTTTCATATTAACAGTACTCTGCCTTCACATATTTGAGTTGGCTCTATACATTTACAAAAATCAAAACATATGCCTTACCAATATGAACTTTCGTAAGTACACGTCGAAAAGATGATTTCCATGTTCCGTATGCAAGGCTGAAGCTTACAAGTAATTCACCATACTACATGGGTCTGAACATTTTCAATGCACTTCCCATTTCCATAAAGAGTTGTGACAATGAAAAATTGTTCAAATTGACAATAAAAAAATCTACTTGAAGGTGCATTCTACTCAATACATGAGTTTTTTAGTAGCATATCTTGATGATGATGACATTTGTTTTAGGTTAGGTTTCAATGTGTTCTCTTGTAGATGTCATTGTTTCAGTTTTAGTTCAGATCTAAATGTTTCTGACCATTCCTATATATCAAAAAGTAAAATAAAAGTATTATTATTAGTACATAGAAGGCTCTGGGAACTGACTGCGGCGCGCAAGTGACCGTCACTCGATAGTGGATGCGGTGGACGTTTGGTTGGTTGTTCTCAGAGCCCAGCCATGTGGAGGATTGATTTTCAGACGATTTGTAGTGAGTTACTCGTCGTTTTCTGAGTTTACCTTACCACAAAAAAAATATTGAATCAAAAGATACTTTCCTATATACTCTTGACGTTCCGAAAACTGTTGCCATTTTCAGAAATCTTGTGAATATCTATTGTTATTTTCAATTCTCATTCTAATTCTCCCAATATTTTCTGAACGTGATATTTTTTGACTAATGTCAAAGGAGTTCTGTCAAAAGGATTATGAGAAATTAATTTGATGTATGGAGTGCGCTCCGTATAATGGATTGAATTTTTCATCGTTCTGCCATATGAAAGTCTTCTTTCAGTAAGGGTATCCACTTGTGATCCATGAAAAAAGAATTCGTTGATAAATAGTTTTTTCCAGATAGTAGAATAAAAGCAGACTATTTTTAAGTTTGATATGAAACAGTTTTGGAAAATGTGTCCCCTAGCTGTGAGTTGGGTGATTCGACGATCAGAATCATCCGATGTATAATGAGATTTGAATCTCCGAATAAAAGTACTGCTATGGTTTATACGTCGCATATTATTCTGGCCCAGTGACTGATCCTTGTGGGAGTTTAATGACCAACAGCTGCTATGAAGCATATACTGGAATTTTCTCAGTGATCCATTGATTTTTTTCGCATGACTGCAACCTTCTGGAAACAGGCGGCAGAGTTATTGTGTCATAATTCACAGCGTGCTCTTTTCTCCGTGTCAAGACCCGCAAACAAAGTTGTGTGCAATCGGTGGGATATTACGACATAGTAATTTGAAATATTTTACAGCGAATTTTCTCGCTCGACTACCACGCAATATAATCAAATCGTTTCAATCTATTATACATAAATTAAAAAGAGCGAAATCATTGGATTCAAGCTGTGACTAATGCAATCGATAAATATTTCATTGAAAATTATAACCGTGAACTCTGCACGTAAACGTTAATTGAAATAATTACCAACATTTACGTAGCATAATAGCTTCCATCGATTCCGGTGAACTTTCTGTACAGTTAGCGGAACACCAATGTTGATAGTCTACATGAAGATTTGAGGTATCGCTGACCATGCGAGCATTTTTCCCGTCCTATAATGATTTTCCATTAACTAATGTTCTTCGTTATATGTATTCAATTTGTCATCCGCTTTTTCTCCACAGCTTCTTAGTCTTTCGAACGTATGTTGTTGAGGCTTCCCGCACATTTTTTTTTACTTTTCGCTGTTCTCCAACTCCAGAGTATTTCAGTTTCTGCTTGGCATCTGTCATCTATTGATGTTCCCCAATGAAACATGGTACGGTCTGTCAAAATGTGGAATTAACAATTTTAAAATATCATGTAACATCTTTTTTATTGGAAAATACAAACAGCATTTCTATTTTGGTGTCATACTTGAATTCTACGATCACAAGTTATAGGTTTCTAATATCACTGAACCTTCCTAATATATATATATATATATATATATATATATATATATATATATATATATATATATATATATATATATATATATATATATATATATATATATATATATATATATATTATTATGTTATGATGAATTGAAAAATATAAATTGTTTTTATATAATGAATGAAGCTAATAGTTTTCGTTATTCTTTGAGAGCCAAATTTATATGATGTAAATAGATATTTCTGACCCTGTAATAATAATTGTCAGCGAACGTCACTGTTCTCTCGTCACGCTACCAACAATTATTATTTTCTTCGCCACAGCTAACAACAGTCGGTACGCCCTTGTCTCATATAGTCGGTTCAAAAGGAATTTGGCCACTGGTGGCTAACTTCAGTTTACTGAATGATCTTAGTTATGTTAGTTGATCATTGTGAGAAAATAAACAAACCAAATATCAAAAACAATTATCTCCTTTATTCAGGAAGACTTAAAAATACCTGGCCTACGAGAAATAACTTATGCTAGAGTGAATCAAACAATTATTCACGGATACTCATAAAATGCATATCATGGATAGATAAACAGAACCTCACTTTCTCTGTGAGAGTAATTTTCTGTTATTGTTCATAAAAAGGTGACATAGAGTTCATCGATTGTGGAAAAATGTTATTTGTGAAATAGTTCAGGACCGGGAAAGCACTATTAAAGGTTTTATACCTGGTTGGAACTGTTGGTGTTCACAACTATACCATAAAAACAGGAAGTCTCCTCTCTCCAGCCTTCGTTAGGACTGCAAAAACCATGTGTCAGGTGTAGTGATTCTGCTTAGTCATAATCATTTAGACAAAGAAATAACCATTCTCAAGTTCTAACACCTGCACCAGTAATTTTTAAAAGGAAGACATAATTCTCTCAGATTGTTCATTTAATGACCCATTACGGCTGAAGAATAACTCGTTGCCGCGATAAATATCATAGGAGACATTCTCGTTTGGTAATAAAATTCAGTGTTAATGGACCCGTCCTGTCTAGGGCGAGATATTCCCACATTCCAACCGCACAAAAAACAGACTATAAATACCTCATTTGATGGCGGTCTATGGGAAATATTCTTATGCGCTGGAATTTAATGAGTTTACATAAAAGTCACGCATTAATTTACTGAAATAACCCAACCAAGCGGGAGGAATCGAGACTATATATATAGAAACTGAAAACCGAGAGATAGATAGAAAGAGTTATAATTCGACCGTGCTCAGTTCAACTTGTCTCCATGTACGCGAGCATTTAATTAACAATCTTTATTACAAGTACAATTAAATTCAAGTCTGATGTAAGTGATGTATCACTTACGAGAAATTCAAGAAAATTCAAAATGAAGCTAAATCGATTGCATCATAAATCTCTACCTTAGTGCGAATTAAGTTTTTGGTTCAACGAGAAATCTACAATATCAAATTGGCTCGACAAATACAATAACTACCGGGTCATCATCTGTTTATTAGTGCTTTCATAAACTTTGCATATTTTCAAAGCCAATTTCATAAATTCTATTCCTAGTCTAAGAAAAGTAGCTAAATAAAGTCAAAACCCGAAAGTAAAATAATAAAACCCTAATAATGTTTGAAGGTCAATTCTCCATTAAAAAAAGAAGTGATTTACCTGAGAATTATGTAAGTACGTTTGAAAGATCATGTTTGGAAGGTCAATTCTCCTAGTACCTTATTCCTAAATATTTTGGTTACTATGATATACAGGGTATGTGTTAGTCCTTAGTCGAAAGTAAGAAAGGATAAAAATGAAGAGAAATATTAATATTAGTGAATACCCTTATGTAGACCAAAACTTGACATACTATCATCTTCTATAATTGTTTATTAGCGAAATAGCCTATTTGGTTTTAATTGGTTATGTTATATGATTGTGCATGTATTTCAAGATTAGATTAATTATATTCATTTTATTTACTCTGTCCCTTGCATTATTTCCTGTGAATTCAAATAATAGTGGGTCTGTAAATCTGAATGATAAATGAACAACCCACGCTCAACTATCTCTCAGGGCAGAGAGGAAGTCTAAAGCCGCTCTTAGATCTTCTTCTAGGTAAATCGAAGACCTCTTTGATTAACCACTCCCTGGGCGATTAAGATCTCCCTTTCAATACATACTTGGGGTAATTATTAAAACCACCGACCATCTACCCCTTTGGTAGGCGGTTAGTTACTTTATTAATTAACATCTCGAGTGTGGAGCAACCCATAACAATTGGTGGACAGGTGTGTGATTTTTCATATAAGTCCACCCCGTGCGCCCATGACATATTGGTGTCAGTTATGTGGGGTTCATTTACAGAAAAATAACGTTTATATGTTGATTTTCGCAAGAGATGTCAAATGACAATTGAAATCAGGCGTCGAGGTTCATTTACAGAAAAATATATAACGCTATATGTTATTCTCGCAAAGGATGTCAAACTCAAAATTATCCAATGCAAATAAGAATGAAAATTCAGTAAAACATTGTTTGTCTTGTTAAATACTATCAGAAACTGTGTGGATCAAGCAGCCACCACATTTTGTATAATAATTTGATTTAAATTAACTCTTATATAGGGTTTTTCAAAAAGTAAAATTTAAAGTTAGGTGAAAATAACTTGAAAAATAAGGAAATTTTCTCTTTGAAGTGGAAAATAAAGTATATATAGCGTTTATGCAGACTTACTCTTGAATTCACTTGGAAATAGTTGAAAAATTTTGAAAGAAGTAAACAATTTTTATCATGACTCCCCACCGACGGTATCTACTTCGACAGCTCCTCCGATTGTGCAGGTTTTACCTATTCAGGAACCTACTATAGCTATTACTTTGGACAATGTTCCTTATTATAATGGTCAATCGAAAATCACCGACTTCATCAGAATTATTGAAGATACTGCCGCGCTTGCAAACTGGACAGATTTACAAATTGTATCGATAGTACGTTTGAAATTGCGAGGAATAGCCAAACAATTAATAGACGCGGACAGCCAATTAAGAACCACTGTCGTATGGAATGACTTGAAGAAGGGCTTGCAGGAACAATTTGGCCTAACTAAAATACCGGGGCAGGACAAAAGAGAATTATTAGAATGCAGACAGCGTAGGTCAGAAACATGCGTCAGTATTTAGCACGCTTGAAGGTTTGCGCAGCTAAAATTTTAGTATTAACAGGGGTACCGATTTAGATAGAATATTGTTGCAACGACATGAACAAGACATCATTACACAGTTCGCAATGGGATTGTTTGACCCCATTAGAAAACGTATCTTATCCGCTAGTCCAGGAACGCTGAAGGAAGCGATTGACTTAGCCGATAAAGAAGAATTAATTGAAAACCTTACCAAACCAACGGACAGAAATTTCAGGAATATAATTGCGAATGAGCCAGCAACAAATGTACCTATATGTCAGTATTGCCGCTACAGAGGACATGAAGCTCGAAATTGTAAAATGAAAAATCGGATCTGCTACCGTTGTAACGAACAAGGACACTTGGCTAATAATTGTCGAAATAAAACAAGTCCCAGAAATGTTGATAGAAGACATTTAAATGGCAATACGGTTCGCAATTCACCTCCGTTGGGAACCGCAAACAGCCACTAGTAAGTCAAAATTCAACATATAGGAGGCCGACGCAAACGATACTTACCTATACAACAGGAGAGGCCCAGAGAAATGTTATAGTTTTAGAAATTAATGGAATTTTTCGCACCATTCTTTTAGACACTGGCGCCGAAGTATCGTTGGCCCACATTAGTATCACACGTGGTATGAAAATTAAATATGAAGAAAAGTTTCAACTTCGCGACGTACAGGACATTCTATTCCTTATATAGGAACAGTTATTCTACCCATCAGATTGAACGATAGAAAAGTAATTGACCACGAATTTATTCTTATTGAAACTGACCATTTGAGTACTGAATTGATATTAGGGTTAGACTTTCTGCAGAAATATCAAGTAAAATTAGATTGGCGAGCGAATAGAATGTATTTGATGGAGGAGATTATTGAACTTCATCACGAACCCAAACGTATTTATCATACTGAAAATGGTATGGATAAGCTTTGGATAGAAAAAATTGCGAATATGGAAAGAACTTTCAAGGAAACAATTGACAGTATGAATCAGAGACTGTCCGAATTAACCATCACAATGGAACAATGGAAGGGAAGAAATTTTGACGAAAAGCTAAATTTTTCTAGGAGTGCACACCCAGAATGAATGGCCAAGTAATCGAAAATGGATTTCCATACCAGGACTTGAGACCGATCACCTCAAGTGGAAATTTAGTGGATAATTCAAAATCAGCTCATTTACAAGATGATATACTGTCAAGAAAAATAGAGAACTGGAGAAAAGAAGAAAAAATATTCGTAACAAAACGCGTAGAAAAAGGAAACAATGAAAAGCAGAGAAAAGAAAAATTTCCACAGCTAGAAACAGAGCAGGAAATTATTTTAGGAATTGAAGGGTTGAGTAATGCTAAACCCAGAGCATCCTGTATATTGGAAAAAATTAAATTGCAAGATAGTGCTAGGATTTTGAACGACATTCGAGGTGAAGAAGCTGGATCGTCTAAGGATGACATGCCTTTTACCAGTACAATGGAAAACTCTCAGGAATTGGGAACTATTGATTCAAGAAGACAGGCGACATTTGCAAATAAAATTTGAAGCGAGGGTTAGTTGCGTCTAGGGACGGTAACCTTCCTCCAAACAATACGGTAGCATGCCAAGGGCAGCGATCAACTTCTTACCAGAGAATAAATTGTTGAAAGATATTAAGTTGATAGAAGGTGAAAGGGGAATACAAGAGAGAAGTATTCCGCCAAAACAGAGAAATACTAAGAATCTGACCGGTAAGAAAACACTTTCTACTGAGTGTATGGAAAATACGGAGATGACGTTGGAAAAGTAGAGGAAAAGGAAAATGGTAAAATTAAGGAGAAATCATCAAGGAACTCTGAGAAAGCTTCCGCGGTTTCTACTGAGTGTAATGAAATTATGGAGAATAAGGTGGCTCGTAGTTCAACGGAAATTATTAATGTGGATGAGAGGAAATTTTCGAAAAATGGTCTGAACGATGGAGAAAATTCACCCGAGGGAGAATCATTTTCTACTAAGATGTTAGTGACGACTAATGATCTAGAAAAGACTGAATTCGAAAAAAGTACCATACCTACGAAAAATAATTATGCGACAGGGATTTATTTGTCTAAGGACTTAACCTTGCCTCCCAGAACTATGTCACTTGTTATGGCCAAATTTCAGAATAGGTTAACGTCAGAAAACGTAGTTATTGAAGATAAGGAAGCTATAAAAGGATTGATAGTAGCTAGATCGATAAGTAAAAATAAGGACGAGATACCTATACGTATAATAAATGCTTTAGAGAAGAATTTAGTAATACCTCGCAAACATGTGATTGCATTAGGATTTGAAGCTGACACTGACATGGAGAGGAAAATATTCGATAAAGGAAAAGGATTAGAAGAATAGAACTACAGGATGAAAGAACAATTTTGCAACAATTACATTTGGAAGATCCTAAGGAGAGAGATCAAATTAAATTATCCAATCTTATAATAGAATATATAGATATATTTAAAGCCCCAGTCAAAAATTGAGTAGTACCCATTTAGTGAAGCATCGAATCATTACTGAAGATGTTATTCCCATTACTAAAAGACCATATAGAATTCCTTTTCAACGCCAGAAGGCAATGGAGAAAGAAATCAAGGATTTATTAGCTAATGAGATTATCATAGAATCAGCCAGTCCTTGAGTTTCCCAGCTCTTAATTGAAAAAAATGCATCCGGGAGAAGAACCCCAGTTTAGATTATGTATTGACTACCGAGAATTAAACGCCATTACTAAAACTGATTTTTATCCGCTGCCACACTTGCAAGACACTTTGGAGAGATTAAATGGTACTGAATTATATAGTGTGATGGATTTAGCCAGTGGATATTTCCAAATTGAGTTAGATGAACGTGACCGAGAAAAAAGTGCTTTCTCTACTCCAAATGGACATTACGAATTTAAAAATTGCCTCAGGGTTTGAAGAACTCACCTGCCAGCTTTCAGAGGTTTATGAACCTTACTTTCGCTGATATTACTGGAAAAGAATGCCTAGTATACCTAGATGACATCATAGTATTCAGCGGTCCCAATGTTGATGAGCATCTAGATAGATTGCGTCATGTATTCGATAAAATGAGAGACAGCAACTTAAAATTCAAGCCAACTAAATGTCATTTCATGAAACCCGAAGCCAAGTACTTAGGGCACATTGTTTCTGGAAAAGGATGCCAAACAGACCCCGAAAAAACATCAGTGGTTAAAAATTACCCTCAACCAAAATGTGTGAAGGAAGTAAGAGCTTTCCTTGGATTATGTGGGTTTTATAGGAAATTTGTGCAAAACTTCTCAAAATTATCCCAACCACTCACGAAGCTAACTAAGAAAGAAGAAAAATTCCTTTGGGGAACGGAACAGCAGTTAGCATTTGACACCTTGAAACAAGCACTAATAACACCTCCCATTTTGAAATATCCCGATTTTTCAAGACCTTTATAGTAACGACCGACGCTAGCGCTTCAGCTATTTCTGGAATTTTAAGTCAAGAATACTCAGGATTCGAACACCCTATATGTTATTCTAGTAGAACCTTGAATGCTGCTGAGACTCGATATTCTACCATTGAGAGAGAATGCTTAGCTGTAATATGGGCTGTCAAGAAATATCGATGCTATTTGGTTGGAACACATTTTACTAATCTTTTTCAAAGATCCAAGTAGTAGACTTGCAAAATGGGCTATGACGCTTCTGGAATATTCATTTACTATTAAATATCGTCAGGGCCAACATAACCTAAATGCAGATTCATTGACGAGGTTGAAGGTGAATGAAACGTCGGAAGAAATCGTTTCCCCAATACAAAATAAAGACCGACAAGTGTGCGCTACACGTAAGATCATTGAAGATGCAGAACCAATTATTGACACTATATGGCAACGAAAATTCGACGAACGACAGGATAAAATATATGCCCCCCATGCCCTTAGAAGACAAATAATTAGTTTGTATCACGATAGTATATTTTTCGGTCATGGAGGACAACAGAAAACTTTATCGACCATCAAGAGAGAATTTTACTGGCCTAACATGAGGAAAGATATTGACGAATATGTGCAAAGGTGTCATTCTTGTAATATTCACAAAAGCTCGAATCAGAAACCCACCGAAATGCAACGAATGCCTATACCGGAGACGGTCTTCGAAATCGTAGCCATTGATATAGTAGGTCCCCTGAACACCACAAGACAAGGAAATAAATATATTCTTACTGCTATTGATCATCTGACTCGATATGCTGAAGCCATTCCAATACCAAATATAACGGTAGAAACAGTTGCTAAAGCGTTTGTAGAAAATGTCATCCTACGATATGGGGCTCCCAGACATTTACTGAGTGATCGAGGATCGCAATTTTTGTCCGCTTTATTCTTAGAAATATGTAAAAGATTACGGATTAAAAATTAAATACTACGGCATATCACCCAGCCACAAATGGAGTGTTAGAACGATTTCATGGGCACCTGAAAAATACTCTATCTCACCTGGTAACTGAGCAAAATCCGATTGGGACGAGCAATTACCGTATGCTCTTCTCGCTATCAGAAATCAAATTCATTCGTCCACCAAAGAGAGCCCATTTTTTTTAATGTTTGGAAGAGACATGCTACTACCCCATCACCTTACTCTACGAGCACCCCGTATACGGTACGACACGTTGGAAAATTATGCCTCTGAACTGGTACACCGATTACAAGTTGCTCACGAAAACGCTAGGATGGCCTTAGATATCACTGCTGCAGCAACCCATCGAACATTTAATAAAAAGGCTAAATTGAAGGAATTTCCCATTGATCGCTGGTGTATTTGAAATCTCCACCTAGTATTACAGCTAGAAAATCTCTGTCTCGTAAGCTTCTCCCAAAGTATACTGGACCTTGGAGAATTCTGCGAAAACTATCCCCAGTTAATTTCGAAATACAATTAGTAGGTAAAACGAAATGTCAGATTATACATGCAAATCGTCTTAAGGCCTATAGAAATATAGACATGAATAATATCCTCCCACGGACAATTCAAGAGGAACCTCAGGAAGAGAGAACGGAAAAAGCTAATGAGAAAAGCAAGAACAACCCCTACCCCTAGACATGGACTATGTCATTTCCTCAGAAGAATTACTGAATTATAAAAACTTAGAGACCCTTCATAATATTTCCCCAGACAAGGAAATTATAACAGAAATCCAAGATAACGTCGTTCAAGACCCTGTTGATATGATAAATGAATTACCGGAAACCATTATGGAAATTCCGAATGATGAAATTCAGAGTGAAACGTCGGACGATGACAGCGAAAGCATTCCTGAAATTACGCACAGGTATTCTACTAGATCACGGGGAGCTGTTAAAGAGTTACCTTGGATTCTATCCAAGTCAGGTAAACATCAGTAATTTAAGTAATGCACTGTATATATATATCTAGATTATAGAAGGTACTAGTCAGTCATAAGTAACTTTTCAATAATTGTTGAAATGAGTAATTAAGAAAAATCCAAACATGATTTTAATGTACTATGAACGGGAAAATCTCCTCACCCTGTAAATAAAGAGAACATTTTATAAAGTCCGCGATCCCATAGTGTGTAATAAAAATCCTTATTCTAGAACAATAACGGAGATTGACTCCCAAAAGAAAACACTCTGTGCGTGAAATAAAATAACCCATCTCGCATACCCGCGCCGATCGATAACAGACAATATTACGTAAAAATAGTCGATCTTAAAAACCCTGAAATTTTGCCCCACAAGAAATCTACCTGCAACTTTAGAATCAGAGGGGTGTTTGCTTGACAGGCATACGAGACGACGACCGTCCGACTGTCTACCATAGCTATCGACAGAGCTCGCTTAATTACGCCGACCCAAGTCATAAATTACCGCCTAGGGTGTAACCGCTTACAAGTAGTGGTGAATGAAACACAATACTCTGTGGATTATAGCTTCCAGTTACAGAAGTTACGAGAATAGTTGAATATGATGATAAGCGATAAATTGATTTTGAATGGCATATTCGAACATTTTACCTGTGAAACAACTACTATATCGCGGCTTATTGCATCAGCAGGGTTATAGTAGCAAATCAATGGCAAATTTATTTACTAAAGCATCTTCTGGTCATAAGAGACGACAAAATGTTACCAGGAATTGAATCAGTGATATCACTGTTCTGAATAAATTATTTTATGGCTCCTTGACTGACAACAAAAGTAGGACAAAGATTAAGTAAAATTCCTGCAAATTTATTGAGGAATGATACTTAGATCCTGCCTAGTCCGGTAATCCGGAATTATCTATAATGGAAGACCCAAATGCGCTATGAAATAAAACCTTGATAGGTGGAATTTATACTCTGAAGAAACCGTAAATGCCAGGAAATCTTATCTTGAAAGGCAGGCTGTAACTAACATCCTTATAAATAGAATGGCCAACAAAACCGTATTAAATGGATTTTCAACTTTAAACCTGTTAATCAGGAAGAATTAGAAATTACATAATACAAGAAAATTTATGGTGTATTTATGATTTGGCGATGTACAGTTTGAATATACATATGTCTAAAGGTTTTCAAATTTCTTATGGACACAACTCTAAATGCGTTTGCAATCCACCGAATCACGGATGTTCTCTACACTTATTGGCAGCTTTGTGGAATAATCCTGACTATATTTGTAATAAATCATAAATTACCAAGGGTTCCCTCAGAAGATATTCCCATGGAAACCGTTCCCACCGAAATCACTTCGCAACCAACGTTAAGTGAGATGCCCACAACTTCGAAAATTCGTAAGGAACCAATCTATGAAAAAATCATCACCTACCCATTCAAAGGTCTGAACTGGCAGATGTAAAATGCAGATAAATAATTTAGAAATCTCAATTTCTCTCTCCCTAGAGATGACTGAACTATAAAGAAGTTAAAAGCGCAACCTGAGTAACACGCCGACCTAATAAAAATAATCGTTAACACCTCGTAAAATATTCAATCTGTGGTCTCCGCTGAAATCTTTCTAAGTGTTAACAACTGAACACGAAATCGATACATTCGGATAACATGAGAACTGCCCTAAAACTTTCGTAGTGAATATCGACCGATAAACATTAAAATTAGTGTGAGAAACTTGGAAATAAGAACTGAAACCCTATAAATACCAGTGAACTCACTGATATTATTATTCGACGAACTAGTAGCTGATCATCACGTGAAATTAGTTGGTTAAAAATTTAAATACAAATAAGTACAAGTGAAATGGAGATGTTACTCGACGTCTTAAGTGAAATTCGCAGTTTTGAAACCAGGAAATATATCATGAAATCCTCAGTGGACAACCTCCTGTATGACGTAAATCAATGGGATCGTCTCAACCCTTCGGAACACGTCCACGTACACAAGGCCTATAGTATTCTCCATTTTAATAGATATCATGCGGCCTACCTACGATTGTTAGCGGCCCAAAACATCACCCAATGCGATTGTCTGCACTGCCTCACGGAGAAAACTCGAAAAATATGGACAGCCGCCCTTGCCCCAAAAACTCCGACGGGAGCAGAAGAAGCTCACGACATTCTAAGGTGCGAATGCTATTTTTGCACTGCCGAACGAGAGGATTTCCGTTTGCCGCCCCCAACTGCATCTCTCAGCGCCGAGAACCAAGTACCTCGTATATTAGCCAACATCGAGCCTCCAGATGACTCGAAATCTGAAGCACCAACCGACGAATCGACTCCTAGCCACGGAACCGTACTGCCGAATCTCCGGATGACCCCATCACTTTCGCGGTCAAGTGCTTGGAAGGTATACCATAAGTGAAGGAAAGACTTTATTGACAAAGTAAATTTAGTTTAAATTTCTATTGTTTCATATATGTATACATAAACTTAGTAAATTTTATCTTAGCTTTAGAGATTTTATAGATTAAACAAATTAGAAAATTTTGATTTCTATACATTTTAATTACTATTTACTTAATATAAGACATTTAGAATTAGCAAATTGAGCAATGGTTCCCTGTATCACCTTATTATATTATTCAGGCATCCGAATTAGATCCCTTAGATGTAATTAAGTAGAATTATCCTCAGTTTTTTTTATAAATTTTATGCTATTTGTTAAGATCGAATATTAAACTAAATAAGTCTATTATTTTATATTTTTAGAATTATTAAGAGTTGATTTTAGAAAGACAAAAAGAACTTTATTTCGCATAACTTTTAGGATGAATACCTTTTCTTGTAACCTTTCTATTATTGAATACAATAAATATAATCAAGGTTTTTATAACTTCTATTAAAAAGAATTACCATTAGTTGTACGGTATGTCAAGGAACAAGGTCAGAAAAATTTATGATATATATCATACAATTTTATTTGAGGGCAAGGAGGATTGTAGTGATTCTGCTTAGTCATAATCATTTAGACAAAGAAATAACCATTCTCAAGTTCTAACACCTGCACCAGGCAGAAGAATAACTCGTTGCCGCGATAAATATCATAGGAGACATTCTCGTTTGGTAATAAAGACATAATTCTCTCAGATTGTTCATTTAATGACCCATTACGGCTGAAGAATAACTCGTTGCCGCGATAAATATCATAGGAGACATTCTCGTTTGGTAATAAAATTCAGTGTTAATGGACCCGTCCTGTCTAGGGCGAGATATTCCCACATTCCAACCGCACAAAAAACAGACTATAAATACCTCATTTGATGGCGGTCTATGGGAAATATTCTTATGCGCTGGAATTTAATGAGTTTACATAAAAGTCACGCATTAATTTACTGAAATAACCCAACCAAGCGGGAGGAATCGAGACTATATATATAGAAACTGAAAACCGAGAGATAGATAGAAAGAGTTATAATTCGACCGTGCTCAGTTCAACTTGTCTCCATGTACGCGAGCATTTAATTAACAATCTTTATTTACAAGTACAATTAAATTAAGTCTGATGTAAGTGATGTATCATTACGAGAAATTCAAGAAAATTCAAAATGAAGCTAAATCGATTGCATCATAAATCTCTACCTTAGTGCGAATTAAGTTTTGGTTCAACGAGAAATCTACAATTCAAATTGGCTCGACAAATACAATAACTACCGGGTCATCATCTGTTTATTAGTGCTTCCATAAACTTTGCATATTTTCAAAGCCAATTTCATAAATTCTATTCCTAGTCTAAGAAAAGTAGCTAAATAAAGTCAAAACCCGAAAGTAAAATAATAAAACCCTAATAACCCAAACTAATGAAGGCGCGAATAAAATTAATAAATTCTATTCGAAAAATCAATTGTTAAAATAAGTGCAAGTGATTTACCTGAGAATTATGTAAGTACGTTTGAAAGATCATGTTTGGAAGGTCAATTCTCCTAGTACCTTATTCCTAAATATTTTGGTTACTATGATATACAGGGTATGTGTTAGTCCTTAGTCGAAAGTAAGAAAGGATAAAAATGAAGAGAAATATTAATATTAGTGAATACCCTTATGTAGACCAAAACTTGACATACTATCATCTTCTATAATTGTTCATTAGCGAAATAGCCTATTTGGTTTTAATTGGTTATGTTATATGATTGTGCATGTATTTCAAGATTAGATTAATTATATTCATTTTATTTACTCTGTCCCTTGCATTATTTCCTGTGAATTCAAATAATAGTGGGTCTGTAAATCTGAATGATAAATGAACAACCCACGCTCAACTATCTCTCAGGGCAGAGAGGAAGTCTAAAGCCGCTCTTAGATCTTCTTCTAGGTAAATCGAAGACCTCTTTGATTAACCACTCCCTGGGCGATTAAGATCTCCCTTTCAATACATACTTGGGGTAATTATTAAAACCACCGACCATCTACCCCTTTGGTAGGCGGTTAGTTACTTTATTAATTAACATCTCAAGTGTGGAGCAACCCATAACAATTGGTGGACAGGTGTGTGATTTTTCATATAAGTCCACCCCGTGCGCCCATGACACAGGAACGTATCGATGCGGGACTCAGCTTTTGGAATCGTGGATATATGATATCATTAAGGTAATCTTGTTTTGTTAAGCAAATGATGGAATTATTCCATTTTTTTTTTGAAATTTTGTGCGTGCTTCCTCTTTGGAAAATATTTTCGATCTCCTCGAAGCTTTGTTTTTCCGTCGCTTCGCAACATATTGCCCTTGTTGTTGTTCCATTTGAAATTTCGAATTCGCGCACCAAATTGTCACTTTGCACTGTTTATATTAATGTTGCGCAATTTATACACACAAATAAATTCCCATTCTTATCATTAATTACAAGTTTGAATAATAATTGCTTGTGATACCTTCTCTTTGCCATTCCCTCACAATTTCCAACTTTTCATTTGATCATCTCTTCTCTGATTGGCTATCTTTCATAAAGACGTTTGCTGTTCTCTCATTGGCTAACTTTTAGTTTGCTACAATTTCATGTACAGAGTGTTTTAAGTTTATAAATGTGTTGATTACTTTTTATTCATGATAATTTTGTAAATCTTGACTTTTAGTTGTCTTTTGAGCAATTATGAGTTATAATAATTTTGATAGTGTATATAATTGACTGTTTTATAGCACTTTGACATTTTTATCTATCCATATCATACCTAGGCTCATAAAATACATTGAATTTTAAAAGCTATTTACAAACAAACTCTTGAAATTGATAATTATTTATTATTTATTCTTTTTGTGGCTTTTTGTCTTTTAAAATTTACAACTGGCATAACATAACATAACAATATATATATATATATATATATATATATATATATATATATATATATATATATACATCCCATTTAAAACGAGCCACCCTGAATAACTTTTGGTTCAATGATTTTCAGGAAAAATAAAAAAACATGTCAACAATAGTATACAGGGGGACACATTCTGACATATTCACTTTTGATGTTACTTCCACTATCGCACCCCCAGAGCATGTCACCATTTTTTTTTAAATGGATCACCCTATATTGTTTTGCATTACCAGATGCTCTATTGAGCAGATTTCAACAAAGTATAAAATTATGGTCTGACGCATATGGTTCGGGAGCTACAAATTATTTGAGTTGAAAACGAGCCACCCTGAATGAACTTCTGTACAATCTGTTACCTAGGTTTCATAGGTGTTTTTTTGAAGTATCCTTCAAAAAAGTCTTATTTTGCCTAGTTTAGTTTGAATTCGATATTCTCTTCATTTTGTATTTGTCTCATTCTACAATAACAATTACCTACCAGGTGAAGTTACAATTGGTGTTTCTGTTTTTGTGAATTCTCGAGAAGCAATGGTTTATACGCTTCGAGAACGAGTTTGTACTACCAGAATGGAAATAGTGCTAGAGCTGCTGCCTGTATGTTCAATGATAACCATCCAGGAAAAAATGTACGACACAAATACGTTTAGGAAATATTGAATAAATTTATGGAAACTGAATCTGTTAGCAATAAAAAGCATAACCGTTCAGGAGTTGTCAACGATGAAGCTATTTCTATTGCAGTTTTAGGGCACGTTGGACTAATGGAAAATACGCAATCCCTTACTAAGTTATCTCGAGAATCAGGAATCAGTCGTACAAATGTTTTCAGGATCCTCCATAAGTACAAATTTCATCCATATAAGATCAGACTAGTTCATGAATTGAACGAAGATGATTTCGATAGACGTATCGAGTTTTGTGAAAGTCTCACTGAACGGATCAACTTGCATCAGAATTTCTTGAATAAAATTTGTTTTTCGGATGAAAGTACGTTTAGTTTGAATGGAGAGGTGAATCGGCGAAATTGTCGATATTGGAGTGATACGAATCCTCATTTATACCGTCAAGTTCATACTCAACGACCTCAAAAACTGGATGTTTGGGCAGGAATTTTAGGTGACCACATCATAGGACCTTTCTTTATCGATGGTAATGTGACTGGTGAGAAATATTTGGATATGTTGGAGAATCGACTAATACCGTGCATCAATAGGGCAATTGAGGAGGATATTAATTTATTCGAACAAGAAATAGTTTTTCAGCAGGATGGTGCACCTCCTCATTATGCAGCTTCAGTGCGACACTTTTTGGAAGATCATTTTCCTGGTCACTGGATTGGCAGAAGAGGTCCTACAAAATGGCCACCAAGGTCTCCGGATCTCACTCCTGTAGATTTCTTTCTATGGGGTCATTTGAAGTCTGAAGTGTATGAGATAGAATCAACAACATTAGAAGATTTGAGAGAGAATATCATTAGGCATTGCAGAGAAATAACTCCCGAAATTCTCAACCATGTGAGGGCGGCAATGGAAGCTCGTTTGTACCATTGTATGGAAGTTGGTGGAAACGTTTTTGAACATTTACTATAGACATTTTTTTTCTTCACATTGTCAAGTCATCAGATTTTGATTCAAGATTTAATAAAAAATATCTTTTTCTGATTTATTGCTTCATTTGTCTCTAGAACGAATATTTCAAAATGTGGCCTCCTGTATGAATTGTTGACCTGTTTTTTTATTTTTACTGCGAATCATTGTTTCAAAAGTTATTCAGGGTGGCTCGTTTTCAACCAAATAATTTGTAGCTCCCGAACCATATGCGTCAGACCATATGTTTTATACTTTGTGGAAATCTGCTCATCATGGAGCATCTGATAATGCGAAACAATATAGGGTGATCCATTAAAAAAATGGTAACATGCTCTGGGGGTGCGATAGTGGAAGTAAAATCAAATGTGAATATGTCAAAATGTGTCCCCCTGTAAACTATTGTTGACGTGTTTTTTAATTTTTCCTGAAAATCATTGTACCAAAAGTTATTCAGGGTGGCTCGTTTTAAATGGAATGCACTGTATATAATCCAACTCAAATCAAAAGAAAAACATTCATGTCAAAAATTGTAGGTTTCAAATATCCCTAACCTAATATATCTATGTGACCTAACTCAAACCAAACAGAGTAGCCCGATTTTGATGATTCTTTTTTTATTGGGTGGGGTTCTCAAAGTTGGTCCCACTTGAATCTGAAAAAAAAATACAATATTTAAATATTTACCGATTCTATGACGCATTACTTTGTACTGGGTTATCCGATATAGACGATTCTTTCTTCATTGAATAAAATATACTTCGAAGTTGGCCCCATTTAAATTTAAAAAATTAGGGGTTATTCATTTTTCACCTGTGAACCGATTGTGTTCGAACTACATATGTAGTTCTGATGACACTACAACAAAATGGAGGCCTGGAATTAATCTGATCAACGGTTTTCAGCAGCTATCTCGTGTTTGAGGTAATTATTTTATATAACAGTTAAAATAAGATAGGTAAGTAAGTATTTTAAAAGTAGTTGATCCCAGCTCAAAATCAAGTATACAAAACATACATTGTAGATACACGAAATAATCATAAAATCAGCTGTGCGACACCCCAGAACTTGACTGGCACGGACTTCGGCAAAACTCATAAAAATAAAACATTTTTAGGAATGTACGAAGTCAATTCGATGGGTCAATTCAACAGTCAATTTACAGGTCAATTGACCAAGGGAGATATTTGACCCCAGTCAGAACGGTCCTGCACCAAACGCGGGTCGTCCTAGTCAAAGCCCGGGTGAGCGGCTGTCTCCGCTAGTAACGCCCGTGAGAAATTTTTTTAGCGCCAGGCTGGAATAAGGTGGAAAGCACCAACTTCAGACTCGGTTTGATTCTTTTGTTGTGTTTCTCCCTGCCGAATTTAGTTCTAATCCATCGCATAGCTTTTGAATAATTCAATGTCAAAATTTTGAAATTTGCCATCTTTATTTTCTGACACATGTCAGTTGGGAAATTTTGCTGACTGTCCTGGATACAGTTTATCAAATGACATATTGCAAGTCAAATTTCATGCGATATAGTTTCTGTCATTTTTCAATAGTGACACTTCCGTTTGACAGATGACAGTCCAAAACTAATGGTCGCATTTTGGACAGGAACTGTATCTTCATACCAAATTTCTGCTCGATTAGTCGAACGATTCGGTACTTGTGGAATATTACAGACACACACTCACACACAGACAGAAAGACTTCATTCTGGACCTCAAAACGGATATTTCTGTCAATATCTCGATTTTTTTTCGCAGGATTACATTGTTCGAGAGGGGTGGTCAAGTAGAAATTATATTAATTCCTTCCATATTTCTTGACTTGATGAGTCGTATTCCTTAAAAAACATGATATAAAAAAAATGATCGCTATATTTCTGGTTCCCCCACAATCTTTATTTATACACCTTTTTTCTCCATGGAAATGAATACCATATGATTTCACCTAAGTTCTGAATTTTATCTCAGTATTCGTTTAGTTTTCGTCAAATTTTTATGATTATTTATTTCGTGTATTTATATCTATTTAACATATTTCATTTTGATCTTTTTGGAGAGTTTCCTTTATAATTTTGATTGCACTGTTGATGAACCATTGGATTTTCAGTAATTATTTATCTATATTATCATTTGAGTAAATACAATATCTACACAGATATCCACCTACACACACATACATGTGGACATTTTGTATTTCCATATCATTCAGAGTCCATAAATCGTATATAATCGATTCTAATCATTTTTTTTTCTACATACACAGTGCGGCTTTTTATAGTCCCTCCTGTTTACTTTTGAACGGTTTGACGCAAAACTATGAGACAAAAACCATTTGTAATGATATAACCGTTACTACTTTTAGAAATGAAATGCATTGTGATTCCTCGATAGATGGCGCAGTAGGGCACATCAACTTAAAAATATCAAGTGCCACATCGTTGAAAAGGTAACACAATTCTATTTTTAACCATCTAGTTTTTTTTACTTCGTCGATACGTTATTTCACAAAATGCATTCAAAATGTCAAATTTAACAAAATTCAAAATGCACGTTGAAAAAAGAAACATTCTCAATTGAATATTGATAGAAAGATTTTTCTGTGAACTGAAAAATCCAACAAATCAATCAAAATGAACATTGTGAAAGAAAGAATTGACAAAATTCAAAAAAATTAGATGGTTAAAAAGAGAAATGAATTATATTTTCAACCATGTACCACTTGACCCCCCATGATTTGAAATTTTCAAGTTGATGTGCGCCATCTATCGAGCAATCACAGTGTTTCTCATTTCAGAAAGTAGTATCGGTGATATTATTTAAAATGGTTTTCGTCCCATTGTTCTATGTCAAACCGTTCAAAAGTTGACTGTATGATAATCTTTATTTCCTGTAGCTACCTTCTGAAGTCGAAAGTTGAACATATTCATTACAAAAATAGGTAATTTTTCAAATTGGTCCAAAAAAACCTCGAACGTATCTATCTAGAAACGCAATAGTGCATGTGCTGAAGACATTGTTTTGAGGCAATACGAAAATGAAGCGTTCTTAGTTCACAGAGATAGCCCAAACGATTTTTCTCTTCTGGCCTTGGGATGACTATAGCGAATTCATTCCAACCTTTACGTGGTCACTGTAGAACAAAATATCCAATATGTATAATTTTTGATAAAATGTCAAAGTTATTGATTAGTGTGAACATTACTCACGTGATTATATAATATCATGCCTCCATAGAAGAACCAATTACCTGAAACAAAAAGAAGTATTTTACATGGAGTATATGTTATTATATTTTTGGAATTGATCTTAGGGTAACTATGTTCCATTTTCAAATTGAATGGTGTTCAATAAAAATAAATTGCAACATCCTAGTAAACTTATCGACGGATATTTAGACTAGAGATATCTCAACAAATGACTGTTCTGTGGGTGTTCGTTAGTTAATTTTGATGACTTAGTCCCGGTATTTTCACCTCCGGTTATACTAGGAATGAATTTACCAATGGTTAGAATGTGCTTTTGCTTATCAATAAACGTTCAACAAAAGCATATTCTAACCGTTGGCTAATTTATTCCTAGTATAACCGGAGGTGAAAATACCGGGCCTAAGAGGAACGCTAAGACAACAGAATGGACTTTGGTATGTGTAATACCCAGAGAAGAATGAAAGTAGGACAAGCATATTTGAGACCAAAACTATTCAATGAGCTGTTGTCTGAATTCAAATGAATCATTTTATACCAAAAGAATAAGGAAATGGTTGATTTTCTAACGGTACCTGTGTTGTTTTTGATTTATCTGATTTTTTTGGCCCCTGGGTTCGGTGCCCATACAGCCAGTAACTATCTTTAATTGAAGTAATCTAACTAGAAGTAATTGACTATTTGTTAATTTTGTCAGGAGGGTTGTCCGGTTACGCACTTCACACTCAGGGGTCGATCAGGGTGACTTTCAACCACGAAGGGGAGGTAGACCACGGATAGGGGAAATACAATGATGTTTGGGGCAGTAACAGAAGATACATAATCTAACTTATCCTACAACTGCAAATAACACTTACTCAAAAATTCCAACGATATACTGTACACAGAAAGATTATTCAGTGCTGATAAATTCATTAGATTGAAGGGTGGCCATATATCAAACTTTAGTAGTTTTTCATACGTTCTCTTACTATTTATGACGGTACAAATTATATTTTTCGGTTCATTTCAACTCTAAAGATACGTACAAACTTTCTTCAAAATTCATAAAATCAAAATGGCGACTCCAAGATGGCCCATGATATATGTGTTTATGGCCCGATTCCATTCAAAATTGGTGTTTGATGGTTTTTGGGGTCGGATATTATGAATTTAGTCGAATATTATTGTTTTTAGATAAAATTCATAAATTGGAGATGGCAACTCCAAGATGGCGGATGAGTTAATCTTCAGATGGCCTCCTCATTGAAGGACGAGATAGCTCATAACTTCAAGAAAAAAGTCCTCATGATAACGATGCTTCAACAAAAATGTATAGATGAAGGCGTACTTAAGTACTAAAAAGCACAAAATAAAATAATTAATAAAAAACTTTTTAAAGACAACCTTTTATTCAAATGCACTTAAAATTAACAGAAATGCATGTATATATATATATATATTTCGATTGTGTGTATGTTTAATATTCTTCTGTGGATTTTCTTGGGTTTCTGGTTCGTGGGAATAAGAAAAATTCAGTGATTCATAATGGAATTTTTTAACAGGTTTCGTTTCGGGGCTCCAAAACTTCTTCAGTTACATTTGTTTTTTCTGAAAAGGGGGGTTATGGTTATGGCATGGTGTAAATTATATTTTTTTGTTTCCTCTTCCTTACCTAAAACACAATTCATGAAAGTTCCACATGTTGATATGTGATTGCTACTTTTTTTGTGGTATTTCCTTTTTTTAATTTTTTTTGTGGTTTTTTAGGTTATTTGTTTTAAAATTTGTGGCCAATTGGGCGGTTATGGTTGATTGGTTGCTTCATCTTTAATTTGACATTATTTGTTCTAGTATCAAACATCTTGATTTACCTTATTTTCAACTTTATACAAATAGGTGATGCTTATTGTTCTGTGAAACATGTAACTTGGCAGATCGCAGCGCAAAACTAACATTCATAGACAGCTGAATGTATTCATATATATATATATATAATAAAACGGGATAATGGAAATAAGGGGAAAACGGGATAACTGGAAAATGAGGTAACAGGAAATCGATATAACGGGATAAAGGGAAAACGGGAAAATGGGAAAACGGGAAAACAGGATAATAGGAAAATGGGACAATGGAATAACGGAGAGAGGGCAGAGTCGTAAGCATAATCTAGATGGAACAAGACAAAGAAAAACATAGGAAAAAAGGAATTATACGTGGAGTTTTCAGGAACAAAATGTAGGGAATATAGAAATTTCGACAGGACAACGTCTATCAGAAAGCTAAATGTTAATAAAAAAGTCAATGAACTGAATATGTAAAACAGTGCTCTCTCTCTTTGTGCTTGGTATCTTGAGCATCCGAAAAATATGTGGTCCAAGTTACACGTTTCATTGCAGGTCTCAGATAAGTTTGAATCCAGTATCCTTATTTTATTTAAGTGTTGCGGGTAACATGCATGGGATAGACGCCATATTTTTTGGCTTGAAGCGTTTCCGCCATTGCAAAAATAATCCATAAATTTCTTGAATCGACTACATTCTGATGATAGATGATAGTCAAAAAATTGGTGTATATGATATGTATATCATACTTCATCTATGAAATTAGTTCATGCAGTGTTTGATGAAAAAAGTTGAGGAAGTACACTTAATTTTATGAAATTTTTCCATACAAATTTGATATTTTGAAGGGGCCCACTTGTTTTACATAAGTATAAAAACTTTTTAACAAAAAATCAAACCGACAAAATACGGAACTGAAAAGTAAAGAATGAAATAAACCTTCTTAGTCTCAATAACTAAGCTCCTAAAAAGTAACTAATTTTGAGTCGGCGCCAAACAAACAAGCAAATGATTTAGGTAAGGCGTAAAATGATGGCACCGTGTTGCGCGGTGACATTCTGATAATTTTTTTGAAGTAATCTCGTTGATTGTTCGTTTGGCGCCGACTCAAAATTAGTTACTCACATTAGTTCAGGAGCTTAGTTATTGAGACTAAGAAGGTTCATTTTATTCTTTACTTTTCAGTTCCGTATTTCGTCGGTTTAATTTTTTGTTAAAAAGTCTTTATTTTTCAATTTTTTGTGGCTGCAATCTGCTTGTTTTTTAGTATTTCCAAAATACTTACTTCAACTATTACCAGTTAAATAATATGATTATCTACTTTTACTATTTGTTGTAATATAAATTATTTTTGTTGTTCTGGTTAGTTTATATCATTACTTTGTGTATCATTCCATCCTCTCACAGAATATAATGATTGTGACGGATGAAGGAGAACAAAAATAATGACAATAGCGATCTGTCATTGTCAACTACATGTGTGCCAATGTTCACAGGTGAAAAATCAATCATCCCCTCTTTTTCTACCCGGAAGGGTGGATAATTCCTCGCGAAATCCAAATATGATCAACTATGAGGTATACCCTATATCATAAAAAAAGAATAATCCAAATCGAAGAACCCAGTACAAAGTTATGCCCGATAGAATCGGTTTACGGACCAGAATTCAGAGGGTGAGTGACCAATATTCTTCATTTAGCTACCCTTAAGGGTGGATTTCATCTTTTAAATTCGAATGGGACCAACTCAGAAGTACATTCTATCCACTGAAAATAGAATTATCGGAATCAGACGTTTCAGTAAAAAGTTTTGCGTGGTCATACATTGAAAAACAAAAGAAAATATACGCGTTGACTAGAGATCCTCCTCCTTTTTGGTTTCGTCGGTTAAAAATTCACAGAAAATTTTGTATCGCAAATAAAATCCGAACTAGATGTGAATGCGAAACCATCACTTGCATACATCATTCTCCGCTGTACGTTTCTTGATCGTTCTTCTTTCATACGCCATGTTCATCTTTAAAGTTTTTACGGATAAACATGAAGGTTAAGATACACAATATGCAGTAAACATCAATTATCTTCTTCTAACCTTCTACTGTTTATTTTAGTATAGCGATTATAACCCAAAATAGGTAGAAATGACGTAATTTTTACCATCAGTCGACTATTCTGAAGGCAATTTTTCCTATTTATGCCTCCGACTTATTAGGCAAAATGTCTTGATTGCCAAATTTTCGACTTCTGAATTACTTCCATATTCCATATTGGTAAATTTAAGGTAATTATAACGTAATAATTACCTTCGCCAATTTGGGCGCTGACCTATTTGAAGGTCGAAATGACGTAAATTTTAATTCAAATGTTTCTTTCAATCTGGCGACTCGCAATTTCAGATTTCGGATAGATGAGTTGAGACGGTGACATGTAATGTCAACTGGGTTTGAGTTTTTTTTCAGGACGGAAATTGATTTATCTAACTAATATGTCAATTAAAAATTATTGACCATAACAATCAATCATATGAAGAACGAAATCAAACCACAATCCGATGCACTTTGTTGTGGTTATATTTGTATCTTTTATATTTTTCTAGCCTCATTTACGATGAAAATGTTTCCCATAGCAATATTTTACAAATATTAATACCATACAGAAGTTGCTGCCGCTTGCAACACTGCGACTTCCCCATGTATAAATACTTCAAGGACCACACTGTTAGAGATTATTTATCTTTTCCATGTTCATCTAGAGAATCGACTATCTCTCTCTAATATCTTGCCCGTCTAATGCATGCCGGATTATAATGCAGTCAATCTAGCACAAGAGTTAGGTATCTGTTGAATCGAGAAAGGAACCCCAAATTTTTCAGTTCGTTGAAGGAGCTCAGGCTCCAATGGTTATTTCAAATTTTCCTAGGTTTGTGGAGATGCTCGCCAATTATTCAGACCATTGTGCCAAACATAATTTTTATAGAGCCCATTTTATAATGGAACAGTATTGAACGTGGCACATTCTAAAGCACTTGCTTGCGAATCGAGAGACTGTGGGTTCGATGCCCACTGTGGGCGCATAGGTTTGGTTATTTCGAAGGTCATAGTGAACCCGACTATGTCGACTCGAGTTGTACTAGTCCGAGTCATGTCATGCTGACACAGACCAAACCATAAGTTCAGTTGGAATGAGCCATTTCATGACCAATCAGGGTAAGCCTAAAGGATAGTGTCGAGTCCAACTAGATTGAGCTTCACAAAGTCCAATCAAACCAAGTTGAATCGAGTCCAGTCAGATACCAAGTCCAGTCAGGCACATTCCCACCCTGCCAAAAATACCACATGAAATCTCATGAAAAAATATAGACGAATTATGAGAATTTATAAGGGTCTATGAGGAAAGTCTGTAACCTCTACGTACGTTATCCCTGGCACATAAATTTTTCGAAAGTTAATATGAAGATTTATAAGTAGATTCGATGAGGTATTCCACTTTCAATTACAACAGGGTGATTCAAAAGTACTTCGACAAACATCAGGAGGTGATTCCTCACGATATTCTAATATGAATTGTCCAAATAAATGAATGTCCCGAAACGCTCCGTTTCCAGGATACAAGGTGTTGAAGTTTTATTTTTTCTTTTCGTTTTTTTCCAATAACTTCCGAAATACTGATCACAATTGAACGAAAATTGGTATTGAGGGGTTGAATTCGAACCTGATGTTATTATTGCTCTTACTCGTAGGGAGCGCTACCTACACGTCTTCTTCTTTTCTGAAGATTCATAACATTTTTGAGCGTATTTCTAGTACATTTTTCAGTAGAAAAAACAATTCCCCTATTAAATCTGCGTAAAAAAGCTACCCCTGTTACAAGTCGCTATAAGCAACCGTTTTCTAGATATTTGGACTTGAAAATTTCAAGTCGATTATTTGATAATCGATGCGTGTTGAAGTTATTACCATTATTTGGCATTTTTCACAAGAATGCTTAGGAAATGAATTTGACGTTGGAGTAAGTCGTTTTGGTAATTACATATTATGTGACAGTTACACGTTTTGTTGTTTTGTTGAAGTTTCTGTGAGTTTCAAAACACTACTTTTGAAAAAATTGATTATTCAAACAATAATGCTCATTTAGCCGAAATGCATTTCATTTATGGCCTTGCGGATGGCAATGCGCAAGAAGCAAGACGTATTTCCTAATCGAGAACTGGCTTCAGCTCCAACATTTACCAGTTCACACTGTCGTTTGGCGGAAACAGGTAGCTTCAAGAGGGCAGCTGATATTATTGGAAGACCACGAGCAGTCCGAACCCCAGAACTGGAAAAAGCTGTTTTGAACGCTCTCGAGGAGAATCCAGAAACAAGTACAATAATAATTGCTGAAGCTCTCAATTCTACTCAGTCCACAGTTTGGAGAATTATCCACGATCAACAATTTTATCCATACCATATTCAGAGGGTACAAGCTCATTCGCCACGAGACTTTCCCCAACGCATTACTATGTGTCAGTGGTTTTTCTGAAAATTGGCTGGAAATCCTCAATTTTTAAGATATGTACTCTTCACGGACGAGACAAACTTCTCCCGAAATGCTATCACAAACTTTCATAACAACCATGATTGGGCTCTGGAAAATCCGCTCGCAGTTAGTGAAAGTATTTTATCAGTATCAATTTTCTGTAAATGTATGGGAGGCAATAATTTATAATTTCTTGATAGGTCCTTTCTTTCTTCCGTTCCGACTGAGAGACTTTTAAAACAATGAATTGCCGGGACTACTTCAGAATGTACCATTAGAAATTCGTATCCGCATGTGGTTTATGAATGATGGGGCTCCGGCCCATTTGAGCGTTGTAGCCAGGGAATTCCTCAACACTATCTATTAAAATCGATGGATCGGTAGGGGTGTAGAAGAACCTAACCAGGCGTGGGCAGCAAGGTCCCCAATCTGAACCCGCTAGATTTTTATTTTTGGGGACATTTGAAGTCACTAGTTTATAAAACTCCAGTAGCAAACGAGGAAGATCAAAGAAACCGAATAGTAGACGACTGTGAAACAATAAGAAACACACCAATAATTTAATTAAATATTTAATTTAATTCAATGACAAGAAGTCTGAATGCCTGTATCTTCGCTGAAGGTGGACTTTGAACAATTTACTTGGATACAATTCAGTGTCCTTTATTTCATTTTATTGTTCATATTCAAAATTTCTTGAAATAAAATGTTGAAATTTCCTGCAAATTTTATTAAAACAAATACAGATTTCGCACCCTTGAGTAAAAATAAATAGAATAGGTGGCACCCCCTACAAAAAACCAAAACTACTCACTTAAATGTCAAATTCATTTCCTAAGCATTCTTGTGAAAAATGCAAAATAATGGTGATAACTCCAAGTGGAATTGATTTTATTACTGAGAAATATGTTAGAAGTACGCTCAAAAAAGTTCTGGATCTTCAAAAAAGAGAAAGACGTGTAGGTGGCGCCCCCTACGAGTAGGAGCAATAATAACATCAGGTTCGAATTTGACACCTCAAAGAACCTCTCAATACCAATTTTCGTTCAATTAAGTTCAGTATTTCGAAAGTTATTTAAAAAAAAACGAAAATAAAAATAAAACTTCAACGCCCTGTATCTTGGAAAAGATGCGTTTTCGGACATATATTCATTTGGACAATTCATATTAGAATTTTGTGAAAACCTCCTGAAGTTTGTCAAAGTACTTTTGAATCACCCTGTATGCTCATTTATAAGCCTGTGTGGGAAATGTGTGGAAATTCCCAACTATAATCTTAATAATTCAATCTAGCTAGTTAATCGTTAATTCACAGCAATATGATGCAGTACTTTATGAAAAAAATATGTATATGCCAGTGTTTCAGATGGAAGAAAAATTCCATTCAGAAATGAATATTTCGTGAGCAAAAAGTAAAGTATAATATATTTCTGACTAGCGCGATATCCGCTTGTTGTGATAAAACATGCAATATTGACTGCATTATAATATTATTATCGTCTCACCACTATTTGCTTCTGCTACTTGACATTCTATGGTCAGTTCGGACAAAGGCCAAGGTCTACGCCTACTACCATTAGCGGACAGTTCTCTTACTGTTCATTTGTTTCATTACTACTGTTTGTCTATAATTAATGGCATAGCTAAATATTTACTTTCCCACTGGTAGCCATGGTAAATAATTGCTTGAATTGGTTTACCGTGTCATTAGTTTCGGATTCATATTGATCTTGAATTCATAATCTGGTATATTATAAGTGATTAGGCTAACGGTAAAACGAGAGAGATCTTTGGAAATGGGTCGATTCCGTTGAATTCATTTTGTTGCTTGAATTAATCTATATTTAATAAAGCCGCTGGACCGGACGGATTACCGCTAATATTCTTGAAAACATGCTCTAAATCACTAGCTTAACCCCTAACTTCGATTTTTAACCAATCAATAAACAGTGAACAATTTCCCGAATACTGGAAAAACGCGGATGTAATACCAATTTCCAAAAACGGAAAGAAAAACATAATGAGAACTTATAGGCCTATCAGTAAACTATCTGCGATTCCTAAATTATTCGAGAAATTAGTTTACAAATATATGCATTTTCTCGTGAAATCCATCATCATATCAAAACAGCATGGTTTCTTTGCAGGGCGATCATTGGAATCGAATTTAATAGAATATAGTGAATATTTATATAGTAACATGGACCACAGACTACAAGTTGACGCTATTTACACCGACTTCAGCAAGGCATTCGATAAGGTTAGCCATAATCTTCTTCTCGAGCGGCTTGCTGAGGTTGGGGTACGAGGCTCACTATTGAGATGGGTGGATTTTATAAAAGAATAGG
>JAFIRS010006440.1:0-37291 GCA_018342105.1 Gonioctena quinquepunctata
AACCAAACAGCCGCAAGAAGGGCAATGTAACGAACCTAGGCCGGACCTGTCGCCTCGCGTGTTGCCGTCGACAGCGATGAGATCATCCCCGGAGATATTCGAGAACCATCCAGTCGCTCTTCCCTGGAGAGCAACGGTCGATATTGGAAACGATTGGAACATGCTGGATCGCCAACTGCCGGAATTCGAAAGATCGAGAATGCTGTATCGGAAATAAATAGGCGACCCTCAAGTGGAGTCGGGACAGTCTGAACGAGCCCATACCATCGAGCTATACAGTGGCGTAGTAATATAAATTAAGTTGTAGATTAAGTGTTAAATAAATTAGTTAAACCAAGTTAAGTTTATTTACGTTACAATTTGATAATAATTTGTATTGCCTCAAAACAGACTGCTAGTTCAGTGAGAATGCAAAATTTCCAAGAAAAGTTTATGTCAATAATGCTCGTATATATATATATATATGTACATATATATATATATATATACATATATATATATATATATATATATATATATATATATATATATATATATTATCAACATCAGTATTCGAATTCAAAAGAAAGCAGTAGATAACGCAGCTCCGTGTCGCTACAACTTGTATGCTGTATCCAACCATAGTGGAACAACTTTTAACGGACACTACACGGCTTACTGTAGGCACCCTTATGCAGGCACTTGGCACGAGTACAATGACTCGAGAGTATCACCGCTATCACCAAAATATATCGTGAGTAGAGAAGCATACGTCCTCTTCTATGATCAAGAGGACACCAAATCACAGTTTTAAATAGAACATTTTACTTATTTACATTATTTATTTTAAATTAATCTTTACCTAAATATTGTTAATTAAATAAACAATGTTGTTTAAAAAAAATTATTTCTCAGTATTTTTTTTGTAGATTTTAACATCAATTATACCCGTGAATATATTGATTTTCAGAAGCGGCTGACCTCAGTGATTCAACGGAAAATAAAAAAGCTACTGAAGAAGCCATCTAAGCTTGGCTGAGAAGGGCCAAAGAAAGGCATCTCTCATCTTCTAGAATAAAGGAAACACCTGATGGACGAAGAAAATAGCATTCTATTTTTCCTGTAACTGTAACCTGTTTTTATTTTAGAGTTTACATATACATTTTATTTGTTGATTACCCCAAAGTTTATGAGAATTTTTTTTGATACCATTATTTCATTTCCCTCCAGATCGCTATTACTATATTTTATCTTCGATGTTTTTTTTTTCCCGATATCCCCGAAGGATATTTTTAAATATCTCTTCAAGGACCCCATCTTTCAGATAGCTTTTGAATATCCCTGAAGGATGAAGTATATCTTATGGATATCTTTGAAAGATATCTTATGGACATCTCTGGAGGATATCTTATGGATATCCTTGAAGGATATTCTATGGATGTACAGGTTGTTCCACTTTGGACATCCATCGGATGTCCATAAGATGTCTTTTGGATATAATTGGATGTCCATAGTATATCCTTAAAATTCATGAAGGATGTCCAATGGATATCCATAGGATGTCCATGTGTTATCTGGGGCCCCATAAGCTTTCTCACTACTATCACAGTAACCGTACAACTCAACAGTAATATACTCGGAAATTAAAGCATGTCTTGGTATTTTTATGTCATTTATGGTTTTGAATTCACTTAAGAGTTCTACCCATTTTTCTTTGATAGATTCCGGCACCGGATCATCCCCTTCTATTTTTGATTTCCAGAGATCTTGTATAATTAGTTTAGAAAGTATGAGAATCGGACCTAACAAGCCTAAAGGATAAAAAATCTGACAAACTGTCGAGAGAATATTTCGTTTCGTAAGTTTTTCGGAAATGGTAAACTCTCCGATTGAGTAACAAATTAAATCATTATTTGAATCCCAGAATATTCCCAAAGTTTTATTCTGTTCGTTTTGGCCGATCTGCAAAACTCCCGCCTCCAATTTATCATCAAACTTGAAGTTTTTCAGTAATTCTGGAGCATTACATAACCACTTTCTCAACTGGAATCCTGCCATAGACAATATTTGTGTTAATTCTCTTTGACATTTTAGAATGTCTTGCGCAGAATCTAAACCCACTAGGAAATGGTCCATGTAAAAATTATTTTGAATTATTCGACTCACTTTAGGGTTAGTTTTTTCGATATCATACGCCAACTGCATCAAGCATCTTACCGCCAAATAAGGACTACAAGATAATCCGAAAGTAACAGTTTGCATTTCGAACACTCTTGTAAGGGGTCGTTTTGATTAAAACGCCAAAATAATTTATGATATTTTCTATGATCCTTGTGCAATAAAATCTGTCTATACATTTTAGACACATCAGCTGTCATGACATATTTAAATTGACGAAAGTTAATAAGGATTGAAAATAAGTCACGCTGTAAAGTAGGTCCGGTAAATTGCACGTCGTTTAAAGACAAACCTGAGTCAGTAGATTCACTGGCATTAAAAACTATGCGACATTTCGTAGTAAGGCTGCTAGACTTCAAGACTGCGTGATGAGGCATAAAAAAACCATCCGAACTTGATTGCCTTTCTTCGCAGACTTCTCGCATATGACCTAAACTTAGGTACTCGTTCATAAATTTATTGTAGTCTGACCTTAAGTCACAATTTTTTCAAGTTTTCTCTCTAGAGATCCAAACCTACTCAAAGCCGTATCTCTTGAATGACCTAAATCCTTCAATGAATTTTTAAATGGTATTTTTACGATGAATCTTCCCGTTTCTTTATCGCGTTCGGTTGTTTCTTGAAAATGTTTCTCGCAATATTTTTTGCTTTCAGACCAAATCTGTTTCTTGTTGTCAACTTCTTCAATTTGCCAAAATTTAACTAATTTTTCGTCAAGTGAATCATTATTAATGTTTAAATGCGTAAATGTGGTGCTAACATGAGAAATGATTTTTTCTTATAAATATCTTGGGTGGTTAATCGACAATTTCCGCCTACTATCCAGCCTAATTCCGTATTTTGAAGGATTGGACAGTTTGGACCCAAAGTCATTTGCTCGCATCGTAAAATGGCCCAAAAAACGGATGCACCTAATAAGCAATGTATTTCCTCTCTTTTATTAAATTTTGGATCAGCTAAATTACATTCTGGTGGTATTTTAAAAAATTTTTGTTTGAAGGAAATCAGTGGTAATTTTTCAGTGATTTGTGGCAACACAACAATCCAAATTTAAGCTAAATTCGGACGTACAAGAACCAATTGTAACATTCACCTTATTACTAATATTTGACAATGAATTGCCTACTCCTTTGACCACATAATTTATTTTTTCTGGTTCTAAATTCAACCTTTTGCAGACTTGTGTTGTTACAAAGTTACTCTGACTTCCATTGTCAATTAATGCCCTCAAGTAATTATTGCATTTTTAGCTTTTATTTTGATTAGCGCGGTGGACAATAAAGTCTGTGAATATTCGCCGCTAGAGACAAAGTTATGTTCGTTCACTTCGTGCCCTACGACACCGCTATTCGCGTTTCCGTACGTTTGAACGTTTTCTGGTTTTCTGTTTTGAATAGCTGATACGAGGGTGCTATGATTCGTTGTCGAATTTCTGGAGATTTCCGCCGCGCTGCCTTCGTTGGCTGAACGATTCGACGGTGGAGAGACCTGCTGTTGCGGGGTACAGCTTGCGGGGTCAGCGGATGACGCTGTCGACTGTTTACTCATGTCTCTCCGCTTCTCCGCTATCTCTTTATGAAGCAAAACATTGTGGGATTTTTTACATTTGAAACAACGTTGAGATTTACATTTCCACGTGGGATGTGTGTTCCTCAAACAAACTATGCACAGTTTTAAATTTTTTGCTGCATTATACCTCTCTGAGGTAGACAATTTCAAAAACGATTGGCAAACAAAAATAGTGTGATCACTTTCGCAATAATAGCACCTTCCCAAGTAGCACAGAGTCATAAAATTAACATAATGACTTCTTATACCGTCTTAAAGACCACGTATTTGTATGTTTCAAAACCTAAAAGTTAATGTGCGTTTTATAACCTTCAGGTGTTGTTATGACGTCGTGTAGTAGATATAACGAGAGTACGATAAGGAATTCTCGAAATGAAGTTGAACTGTGGTTTGTATGTAAATAAATTGTATGTGTCGTTAAGTAGAACTTAAGAGCAGTTGCTGTGAGGTTATTATGACAATGAACATATGTGGTTCTAATGAATATATTTTTGAAACGTTTCTACGACTACATATTGTACTCATGTAATGTAGTTTTATCAACTGATGAACTTTGGTCGTAATGATTACATTATGTATCTAGGTTAGATTATTTTTGTTGGTTATGTTATTTTTGTTGGATAGGTATATTGTGTTATGTATCTAGAATACCCAGTTCCGTATGAATGATTGAAATGCCAAAACAAAAATCCAATCTGCCTTACAAGAGAACTGGAGCGTATTGAAAAATATAAAGAGGAAGGATGAGTGCCTACCCCAAAATTAACGTCTGAAATAATTAATCGGTCTATCGGGACACTGCAAAAAATTGAAGTTCATCCAATCCAATCCAAAAGTACTTTATTATCTTTATATACACATGTTTCTTACATAACTAAAAACTAATGACTATTTACACTATATACATTCAACTTCCTGTTTCTCCTTCGGGTGGTGAGTGGGAAGGGGAGGGAAGATTGTGGCTTTTGTGGGGGGACTAATTGACTGTCTCCTTGCCCTCCTAGTGTGGCGAAGGGACAGCCCCTGCCGCTGTTAGCAGGTGCCTGACGGTTTCATAAGCTTGGTTATGTTTGGGTTAATAATGTATCTGGACGCCTCCTGCCTAGGCTTATGCGTCCTTCGGTTATTTAATTTATATAAAAATTAGAAACTAGATTTCAGGTAAACTATTTGCAATTAGGCTTTGTTCTGTCTGTTCCTTCCTTCAATTATTTTTATTTTTAGCGTTTTCCATTAGGCGGAACTAGCGGAATGCTTATGCACTCAGTGTATATATTTTTCTGTTTTGATAGCGTTACAACAAAACTTTCTACTTGTGGTCACAGCGACTACATTACAACTTTTTTATGTAAGCTATTGCGATGTCTTTGAGACACTCCTATGATAGTACATACCGGAGTAATTACAACTTTTCGACACTAAAAGGACGGCATCCATGTTTTTTTATTGATTGATAACATCATTCTGGTAGCCATATTGGAACAAAAATATTTAAAATAGAAAATATGAAACCCTGGGTGTTATATCAATTTAAAAATCATTGGAGATGTGCTAATCAAGTATCTTTCGTAATATGGTCTACATATTTCAACGATTAATGAGAAAAATTTATGAAATATATTTTTTCTAAATGAAAATAAATATTCATCTATCTTCATTTTCGAGGCGCATGAATTTTAAGTGAGTAGAATTGGATTTCGATCGTAAAAATGGATTTGCTTGGTCACTAGAGTTTCAGAACAATTCTTAAAGACACATAAATGAAAATCATTTTTATCTCGATAACTATCACGGTCACAGAGTATCATGAACATGTAAAGGAAGGCTGACTAATATATTATATTGATATTATATTGATATTATATAAAATCTTTTGATATGGTATACATATTGTAATACTATAATTAGAAAGATTATGACCTTCATGCATAATGATATAATGACTACACTAAGACCACAGAATGACCCTTTTGCGACTGGCTTATATAAGTCTATATTGCCAAGTCATTACCACTACTTTATAACGTCGATGTGACGTCGCAAGAGTGTGCCTTTTTGTCGTATTGGCATACATAGCGACGTCTTAGCATATTACAAGACATAAGTCATGGACTTTTGCGAAAGGTCTAGTAGACGTCTGTACAACCGAATTATGACCTCTGTGTGCTACTTGGGTTACATCTGTGCTCGTATAACTTTGACTTTTTTGGGTCACCTTCATTGAATTTTCAGGCTTGCCCGTGGTCACTTCTATTTTCTCCAAAACATCACATTTTTGTTTCGAGAACACGTTCAAATCTGTCATCGTGGGTAAATTCCCTTTATATCTATACGATTCCCATTCGCGTTTTGTTACGCTGTCGAATTTGTTGGAAATTATATATAAAATGTGCCTGTCCCAGCTATCTGTGTTTTCACCAAGAGATTGCAGAGCACCTAAATGTTTAGTTATTTGATTATACAGATTACGTAACTCTATAAAGGACTCTTTGGTTAGCACAGGATGCTCAAAAATTGATTTAATGTGATTATGAATAATCAACTTTTTATTCTCATACCTTTCTGTAAGGAGCTGCCAAGCTTGTTGATAATTATTTTCTGAAACTTGCAGAGATTCTATAACTTTTAAAGGTTTAGTCCCCAAACTATTACGTAAATAAAAATATTTCTGAACTGTTTGCATAGAGGGATTTTCGTCAACTAATGTTTTGAAAAGTCATTTATAACCTAACCACGAATTGTAGTCACCGTGATATTTAGGAATTTTTATGGGCTCCAATTCCACTGAAGGTTGAAAAGAGACACGGGATTTGACATTATTTTCTACAGGTGCATGTGAGCCCGTCTCTGACGCAGGGTTAAACTGATGCAAGTGCTTTTTTAACATATTTTTTATGGGACTAACAATGTCGAAATATAAATCCTTAAATTTTGGCCTTTCTTCTTCATTTTCCGCGGCCCTATCCGGTGTTTGCAACTCTCCAGATAACACATGGACATTCCAATGGATACCCATTGGACATCCTTCATGAATTTTATTGATATACTATGGACATCCAATTATATCCAAAAGATATCTTATGGACATCCGATAGATGTCCAAAGTGGAACAACCTGTTTATCCATAGAATATCCTTCAAGGATATCCATAAGATATCCATAAGATATCTTTCAAAGATATCCATAAGATATCTTTCAGGAATATCCATGATATATCCTTCAGGGATATTCGAAAGCTATCTGAAAGATTCCTTGAGAGATATTCTAAAGATATCCATCGAAGATAAAATATAGTAATAGCAATCTGGAGGGAAATGAAATAATGGTATTGAACAAAAAAAAATGTATTAATAAACTCTGGTATCAAAACAATTCTCATAAACTTCGAGTTATCACCAAATGAAATGTATATGTAAACTCTATAATAAAAACAGAATATTAAATGCAGAATAATCAAAAAAATAAAGTCAAAGAAAAATTAGAATGCTATTTTCTTCGTCCATCCAGGTGTTTCCTTTATTCTAGAAGATGACAGATGCCATTCTTTGGCCCTTCTCAGCCAAGCCTAGATGGCTTCTTCAGTAGCTTTTTTATTTTCCTACGAATCACTGAGGTCAGCCGCTTCTGAAATGATATATTCACGGGTATAATTAACGTTGAAATTTACAAAAAAATACTGAGAAATATTATGCTTTCTTTTGAATTCGAATACTGATGATGATAATATATATACCACTGCCATAGTTTTTCACTCTCTTTATTGGTATACTATGATGATATATATATATATATATATATATATATATATATATATATATATATATATAAAAGCATTTTTTACATAAACTTTTCTTGGAAATTTTGCATTCTCACTGAACTAGCAGTCTCTTATGAGACAATACAAATTATCAAATAAATTGAACAACTGAATGGGCTTTTCACCTAGTGATAATTCAACCAGTTTTAGTTGTCCACTTTATTTTTTTTGCTCCATACCAGCTATATTTGGAGGCCAACATATTAGTGAGCATGGAAGAAAGGCATCGTTCATATTTTTGAGATTTCATTTAGGTACCTAAAAAAAGAGTTCTAGCATAGAAAAACATATCTACAACTTACCTACATAAGCTTTGAACTTCGATCCAGTTCCCAAATATTCTTCCGAAAGATTCATTTTTTCAATGCAATTAATAGGAAAATGTTCGAATCTACTGATGAATCATCTTCATCACATGTCCACTGTTGTAGGCATTCACACCATTTTTAATCTGGGCACTGTGACATTTGAAAAATTCGTGTATTGTGGCAAATGTAACGAGGTGCTTTTCAGCATTTCTGAAAATATCGAAACTCAAACAGCAAACACATAAATGCATTGGAAATAATGGATTTTTATAGGTTATGTCCTTCTCGTTTGATATTTACCTGTATATGGCCAATATATAATTCCCTTTGGAAACAATCAATTGCTACAGATGAAAACCATTATGTCCAGACCAACAGGGTATCAAAAACGGAAGAAAATAGAAAAAAACACGACTTTCGTTTGGATTCAGTGCTATGACTATGACCTTCCTCAACAAAATGACAGACGTCGCCAGTAATTATGGGTATAGTATGGCCAGGCTGTCGCAGACACATGTATATCTGTTCTGTGGTCGCAGAGGGTCCCAGCGACAACATATTTTTGAAAAGGTACAATTTTTGTATCTACGAGAATATTTACATTCATTTATGATTGCTTTGGATATCTCATGGCTATCCCTAGGATATCTTCTGAAGGATATCCATTTCAAATCAAGTAGAAAAACGAAATATGAGATTTTTCCAAAAAAATTAATCTATATGTACGAGCATGAAAGAAGCTCAGAAATTGATACAATAAAAATCAATCTTGTAATTTAAACTTATCCATATTTGCTCCGGATATCTTTTGGCCATCCATATGATATCTTCTGAAGGATATCCATTTCAAATCCGTCGACGGATATCTTATGGATGTCCATTTCAAATCTAGGGATATCCCGACCAGAATTGGACATGAAATGGATATCCATAGGATATCCTGTGTTATCTGGGTCTATTCCTATCTGAAGGTCATTGAACTCGTACCATAGGGGGTCAACTTTTTCTAACCTTGAATTTAACGATTCTATGGCATCTTCGTCAGGAATTTGATCCTCATATTTCATTTTTAAATCATTAAAAAATAATCCTAACCTTTCGAATTTTTGTATAATAATCCTACGCCTATGTTCGAGTGATTCAACCGACTCTGCGCTGTTTTCAGACATTTCAACTCAAATCAAAGTAAACAAATCAGAAGTTAAAGGAAATAGGATGTGTGGCCAATAATTGGAAAGGACTTACAGAGACAAGGACGATTCTCTAGCTGATTTCTTGAGAACTGCTTTCTTGGAAATGCACAATCTGATTCACAATGGCTGACAGACGCCGATGTACACTCGTTTCGTTGCTTCCTTTTGATAAACACTTATCACTGCATGCGGTCGAAGGAACAAATGTTCGATGTAAATGAAAGATACACTTGTGGACTGTAATTACTATATCGTTTACTTCACCGGGAACTGATACAGAGGTGTTTACAAAAGAGAAATTATTTTGATGTGTTCTTTGACAATGCTCGTTTTTCTTTTCTGTCATTTCTGTTTCTAGGGTGATTTAAATAAAATACAGGAAGGTCCGTAACAGGAAGAACATAATAAGAATGAAAAAAAGCCTGTTTGTCACAGATGTGGATCTTCACATGGCTTTGGAAAATGTCCGGCATGGGGAAAAAATGTGCAATTTGTTTGAGAATTAATCATTTTTCTTCGAAATGTCTAGCAAGGAAAGTACATAATATTGGAAGTAAGGATGTGTGTGAATATAAGGAAGAGGATGAAGATGATCCTGAGGTAGAAAGTTTTGAAATGGGTTCTATAAGATAAATTGCAGGGCATGTTTGTAAAATAAGGAGTATTTCGAGTGAAACTGATAGGTGTTGGATGGAATAGGTATATTCAAATTGATAATTTGAAAATAAATTTCAAATTAGATTCTGGGAGTGAGGCTAATATTTTTCCACTTCATATCTACAATAGATTGAATAACAAACCAAAAATTGAAAAACAATTAAAAGTCCCTGATGGTATATAATAAAAATAAATTGAATGTTCTTGGCATATGTACACTTTTAGTTAGTTACAGAAACTTGGTAAAAAAGTGTTCGATTTTTATATTTTGAAAGACAATTATGAACCAATTCTTGGGCTGAGGGCCTGTGTAGATTTGAATTTGATAAAGAGGATAGATGTCATAGGTCAATCTCATGATGACATTGCTAGTGACATTTCATCCTCAGAAAAAATAATAAATGAGTATTCTGATGTTTTCAAAGATCATGGATGTTTCGGGAAACCTTGCACTATCCGTATACAGAGTGATGCTATTCCCCATGTAGCTAGATGTAGAAAAATACCTTTGGCACTAAACAATGTAGTAAAAGAGGCACTTGATAATATGGTAAAGCGGGGAGTAATTGAAAAAGCAACCCATGCAACTGAATGGGTAAATGCAATGGTTGTACGCGAGAAAAAAGATGGAAGAGTTCGACTTTGTATGGATCCTAGGCCTTTGAACAAATATATTATTCGACAACATTTAGAATTGCCCACTCAGGAAACTATTTTTGCCCAGCTGAGCAATGCTAAATGGTTCACAGTTCTTGATGCTTCTTCAGCTTTTTATCAAATACCATTGGATGAGAAAAGCTCGGAACTTTGTACTTTTATTACACCATTTGATCGTTATACATTCAAAAGGCTCCCATATGGATTATCTAATGCATCTGAAATTTCTCAGAATCATGTCAATGATCTTATAGAAGGATTAGAAGGCACCCTAGCATACATTGATGACATTCTGATTTATGGTGCTACTTTAGAAGAGCACAATAAACGACTTGAATGTTTTTTGGGAAAAGCTAAAAAGGTAAATGTCAAATTCAATAAGGAAAAATTACAGCTGGCATTGAATAAAATAATTTTTTTGGGGCATATTATATCTAGTAAGGGCATCGAAATTGACAGAAATAAAATTAAAGCCATTCAAAATATTAATAAACCAAAAAATGTCAAGGAATTACAAAAGTTTCTTGGGTCTGTCAATTATTTGGGTAGATTCCTTGAAAATTTAGTGGAAGAAACAGCACCACTTCGCTTATTGTTGAAAAAAAAAGTGAGTGGGCATGGGAAGATGAGAGCCCGCAGGATTTGGCATTAAAAAAACTGAAAAAATTCATAACAGAAGCACCTATATTGAGTTACTTCAACCCAAATTTACCTGTGGTGCTTGCAACAGATGCAAGTCAATATGGATTAGGTGGTCATATAAGTCAAAATGGCCATCCAATAGCTTTTTGGTCAATGTCTTTGAATAGTGCTCAACTCAACTACGCACAAATTGAGAAAGAACTTCTGGCCATTGTGATGGGTTGTGAAAAATTTCACTATTATTTATATGGTCGACCTTTCATTGCTATAACAAATCATAAACCTCTTTTCGGTATTGTAAAAAACCTATAGATTCACTTTCACCAAGACTTCAAAAACTTGTCATAAAGCTTCTCAAATATGATGTTACTTTACAATTTTTGCCTGGTAAGGAACTTCACATTCCAGATTTATTGTCAAGAAATCCCGTTAAAGATAAAAAAGATACATGTGAGGTTGACGATTTTCATACTCGCTCCATTATAACAGTATCTGATGAAAAACGTAAAGAACTTTTATAAAAAATAAAAAATGAAGAAATACAGATGGTTTTACATTATATTAATAATGGATGGCCTAATCAGATAAGGTCTGTGGGGAAATTGGCAAAACCTTATTATTCTTACAAAGATGAACTTTTTGAATATGACGGATTTTTGTTCAAAGGTAATCAACTCATTATACCCAGAGAATTAAGATTGGAAATTTTGAATAGAATTTATTCAACCCATCAAGGGATAGTTTCATGTCAAAAGAAAGCCCAAGAATCTGTGTTTTGGCCTCAAATCAATGAACAAATTTCAAAATTGATTTCTTCTTGCCTAATTTGCCTCAGGTATTCTAAATCCAATTCCAAACAACCACTACGATCACATCCTGTACCCGAACTTCCTTGGGAGAAAATTGGAATGGACTTCATGCAAGTGAAAAATCAAAACTTTTTGGTTATTTGTGATTATCATTCCAAATTTGTTGAAATGGTCATGGTATGTAAGAAAGATTTTGCTGCTGCCCAGAAAGCTCTGTTAAGTGTTTTCAAATCCCATGGGCTCCCAGAAATAATCATGTCAGATAATGGTCCACCATTCGATTCATTTTTTTTAAAGATTTCCTTAGGAAACTGGACATAACTCATATTACCTCTAGTCCGACTTATAGCCAGTCGAATGGTATGATTGAAAGGCACATTCAAACATTGAAATATATGTTAATGAAATCCGGAAAACATCCTTATCTCGTTACAATGGAATACAACAGCACACCCCAGCAGCAGTTACCTTCACCTGCAGAAATGTTGATGGGGAGAAAAATTCGCACTCAATTACCATGTGTCAAAGCAAAATTGAAACCACTGTTTGATGTAGAAAAAAACATTAGGATCATGAAAGCCAACCAGAATTCATGTGCTCAAAATTATAATGCGAATAAAAAAAAACTTCCTGACTTGAAAGGACCTGTTGTTTTACAAAAATCAAGAAAAAACTGGATTCCAGGCAAAATATTAGAGAAGAAAGAACCAGATAGTTATTTGGTGCAAACATAAGATGGCGGAAAATACCGAAGAAATAGAATTCATTTGCGACCAATACCTAATGGAGAAAGAACAAAAGATGAGGTCAACAAAGAAGAAACAGCAGTTCCTTCATATGAGGAGAAAGAAAATGATACATTATCAATAGAAGAACCAAGTATAAGTCGTCGCGAAAAGAGAATTATCAAGCCACCTGCGAAATTCAAAGATTTTGTCACTATATTGAACAAATCTTGAAGGAGAGCGTGTGACATGATATTAGTTTTATTATCACTGTACTAAAATTAAAATAGTAGAATTTGACATTGAATGAATTGATTGATGTCAAAAGATATATTTTTGAATAGTAAAAAATAAAGTTACTTTGAATAGTTTTCAACTGAATATTGATTACATAACATTTCGGAAGATATTGATATCGCGTTGCTGAGCAGAAAAGCTTGCCAAAATCTGAACCTAGTGAAACGTATTTATGCTATTAATACGGATGTAAATTGGTTCGAGGAGTATTCCACTCTTTTTAAGGGATTAGGTAATATGGAAGGACAGTATAAAATAGAAATAAGAGAAAATGCAATTCCATATGCCATCTTTGCGCCAAGAGCTGTTCCTATTCCACTTAAGGCTCAAGAAAAGGAAGCTCTAGATGACATGCACAAAAAAGGAGTTATTGTCCCAGCCCAGACAGCACGGCACATTCCTAGAATATTCTCTAAATATCCGAAAGGAGAAGAGTATATTCGAATATACATGGAATATTCCTAGAATCAATATTCCTGGAATATTCCAATATGCATATTCCTGGAATACTCTCGGGAGAATGTACCACGAATATTCCTGTATGAATATTCATAGAATATTCTTGTGTGAATATTCATGGGATAATCGTTTATGAATATTCATAGAATAATCAAAATTGAATATACTGTATTGTATATTCATGGCATATTCTCCCTTATTTCTATGGAATGAACACCAATAACCATTTTCGAGTTCAAAATATGGGAAAAGTATGAGAAAAAGTGCGAATAGATGTATATGATTTGCAAACAGTTTTTGTTCAGACAAGCTGACAAAAATACACTACTGTACTGACCAAATTATAATTTGTCGGAAAATATCGAGGTGCACTTCCACGACCAATCAAAGCCATTCCGCGCGCGTCAGCGTCTGTCGTTCATCCGGTAGTCGTAGCTTAACCCGATGGCAGAGCTGTAAAGTTGAATGCATTTCAAATTGACATTTGACATCTTTTGTTTTTTTACTGGAATGGGTTACTTTTGCATATTTGTATGTGAAACTACTGAGTTTGGAATTGTTTAACGAATATTCTTAATAATCACCACAGTGTGATAAGTACACTTTTATGTTACCATTCATTTCATTCCATAAAAATTTCATTTGTATATCACTGATCATTTCATTTTCAAGGCGTTTCCTACAAAATGCCTAAAAGAAAAATAAGCAGCAGTGGGAGCACGATGAATAGAATTCTATTTTAGTGACGTCATAAAAAAGAGACGATAATCAGAGTAATTTGGTAGCAAACCGAATAGAATCCGATAATAGAAACTGAAACTCGGCAAACTTCGTAAATTACTATGCATACCAATAACATCCGTTGGAAATTTCGTGTTCATGCAATATTATTGTTTTAGTTCAAAGGTTTCTTGATATTTACCCAGTCCACAGTGTTTTGTGTGTTATTTTAATTGAAGATATGCTTCCATTATGCCGATTAATTTTTGAGGAAATCAATGAAGATGAAAGACTGCATCAAATTCTGCAGAATAATATGGAACAGACTTTGCCATTGTTTCTTTGGGTAATTTTTATTATCTTCTTCTCACCATAACCAAGCGAATTCAGCGTATTTGAAAGTTCATCCCATAACTTTGTCTGATTCTGTCTACCATGCACTCCTTGAAATTTGTAGGTAATGATTGAAGGGTGTTTTTCGGCAAAATACTAACAGAACATTCCAGTGATCCGTATTCACTCTCATTTTGAATCAATGCGGGTGTTCAGGGGAGAGGAAAAGGTAAATTCTACAAGGCATGCTACCAACTTCTCGTCCCAAAGCAAGATTTATCGGTTGCTAGGCGACGTGACGTCACTAAAATAGAATTCTATTCACCGTGCTCCCACTGCAGTGCTTGGTATAAAGAAGTAGGTACACCAGGAAACTGAAAATTTAAAATATTCTAATACAATTTTCACACAAACTCCGTTACAGCATGCAAAAGGACAGTTAAGTAATCAAGTTGAAACTATTAGATAGTGATAGAATGGATTCAAGTTTTTCTGATTCAGATAGCAGTAGTTCGATCTTGCAATTATTGTTTTTCAGAGATATCCCTTAGGCCAGTAGATTTAGACAATCAATTAACATTAATTCCAAAAGCTTTCAAACTTCAATGGTATGTTAGTACATTAATGAAAACAAACTATAAAATTTTGCAGAAGTCTGCGATGAACGGAACATTGTATTTATTGCAAAAAACGGTTTTATGCTTTATTTTTGCACTGAAAATTGCAAAAGTTCTGCAAACTAGGCATACCTATGGTAATGGTGTTTTACAACATGCATTAAGTTTGCAACCTTGTAAAAGTTACGGAACCTTGTTTTTTGTCATTTGTTTAAGCTTTCCATTGTAATTTGTTTAAAAAAATTACAAAAGTTCTGCAAATTGGATAAGTGAACACACGTATATTTGCAACCAATTCTGAAAAACGCATCATTTATTTATCAAACTTTATAATCGACTCTCCCATTTTCGATACACACAAGAATTGAAATAATTACAAAAGTGTTTTATTGTGGTTGCAAATAAAGAGAATATCGATCTCAGTGGTATGTAACTTTGCAACCAAAAACCTTTCCTTATATATTTTTTTGCATTTTTACAACTTCTGAAATAATTGCAAAAATTCTGCAAATTGCAATTTAAATTACGACTAGTATTTTACGTGACTTGAGAGATTTGCAACCGTCACTGTTCAACGGAACATTTTTTTTTATATAATTGATTTGTTTGTTTTATAATTTGGCTATAAATTCTAAACATTGTGCAAATAGGTTCAAGATATATATTAGACCGACATATGTCTGCAGTGATCCAGTTAAATACCTGATTAACCATCGCGTATATCTGTTATATTTTGTACTGGTTGACGGAAATTGCATCCGAAGAATAATACGGTTACGTAGTTAACCATTACGAAATTTGAAAGTAATTATTAATCTCAGAAGCAATCACTATTTGCGACTAATCAGCGAATAAGTTTAATATAATATTTTCGAATGCAACAATCGAAAGAGTACAAAATTTTGCTAAATTCTTCTAAAAGACTATTGGAAGATATTAATTTTTATCGCATTAGAAACGACTTGCAATCATTCTTCATTTAAAATTTTCACTTGTCACAGCATAGCAATCGACGAAATTTTAAAATAAATAATCGATACTCTATGGAAGTAACGATATTAAAACGTTATAGCTTGTAAATCTCGCAAGTACATAAATTTAATTTTCAAGAAACGTTGCTGAAAAATAAAAATGTGTGAAATCGATATTATATCTCAAATTTAATTTTTCAGATACGAATACCTTTCCACTCGACTTTCTTTTTCCAATTGTGGACTGACATCGAAACGTAAGAATCATGTTCTGGTTTTTGAAATTTTTCAAACGTACTCAGAGTATTTTCTTATGCAAATTTCTAATTCTAATTGATGTTTTGAATTCATATTGAAAACGTTAGCTTTCAATTGAATGATTTCACCTACCGTTGACGAGCTTCTTCTTGGTCGATAGCTAACTTGGAAACACATTTAATGTTATTTATTGGGTATATCAAAATTTTTATTATTCAGATAACACAGGGGTGTTGCAAAACCTGCAATTCCAATCCACAAATAATCTGAGGAAACACGTATTGCACTACTACATAATTTTTGAAATGAAGTTTTGTTTCTTGGCGAATGTAAGAAAAAACATTGCTTGAATTGTCAGGCATAATTGTAAGTTCATATTATTGATGTAAAAGTGCCATTCAAGATTTTATATTTGAGGATACTCATGTGGGGAAACAGTTGTATTTTTCTTTATTTTCTTAATTTCTGAAATTTCAGGAAATGGTTATTTTGTTCAGAAAACCATTCAGGATATTTAGGGAATATTACTATCATATTCTAGAATTACTTTGAATATTCTCGGAATATTCATAGAATATGTTCATGGAATATTCTCTAGGATTATCCTTTCTGGAATATTCATGGAATATTGTAGGTATGTTCTGGATATACAAGGAATATTCTGGATAATCCGGAAATATTCAAGGAATATCTAAAATTTTCCCCACCAGCACATTCTGGGAATATTCCAGAAAAGATATGTATATCCCTGGCACATTAAAGAATATTCCAATATCCCAAAAATAATATTCTATGAATATTCATGGAATAAGTTCTGACATTAAGCAAGAATATAAACAAACATTTTTGGAAGGCGCTATCTACCACAGAGAGAAGCTCTGTTGAAGTAACAAGTGGTGTCCCCTCGAAAATCTAAACAATATCGAATCAGTTCATTCACCAGGGTTTTTAGACATCTCAATTGCCGTTCATTTATGTGCGAGTTTATTATTTAGAAGAACTAAACTGCTAGATGTTCACAATGTATGGTATTCAGGCTCAGACACGAGAAGCAGAAAGCAAAACAGAGATTGAATGATGAATATAAATGATAATGAATGATGGCCAAAATTAAAGAGGGACCAAGTCTGATATGGGAGTCTAATAGCGGCGCCCTATAGGGTTCCATTTTGATCTCTGCATGTGGTATCTACTTCTTTTATGAGGTCTATGGTTAGGTCACAGAACTCGCGCTGTGGTTAGATCCAACGATTATACATATGTGTATATTCATTGGGTCAGGTCTAGTTCCATTCGAAATCGCCACCAGAGGCACTAACCAGCGCCACCATCTTGTTACTTCGAATTATAAATCATAGATATCACCACCACATCAATCCAACCCACTGAAATATAACCTATAACGGTTATATTTCAGTGATCCAACCACGCCGTGAAACCTGAATTTATTGAACCAGCATAGAGTTAACATAGATCAATATATCCGAAAAAAATTTGAGGGTCTACCCGATTTTAAAACAAGTGATGATACATTTTCACAACTTCTTTACTCAGTGTATCTCCGGGTTTTGGAATAGGGGAGTGCCGCACAAGTTGCCAACTTAAAAAAACCTTCAAAAACTTCTGCCTCTCCAATTGTAATAATGTCATCAGTATTGTGTAGAAAGTCACAAACTGAGTATGCTGGATCATTTATTTTTAGTCCCAAAGTGTTTATATTTTTCAGTTATATTAATAGGGAATTTTCTCTCTATATCTCGAGTGTTGGTGCCTTTCCTAATCTGATTCGTACTTTCGTGCATTATCGACTGTCATCTGTCAATATGTTTTCCCAGAACATTGTTTGTGCTACCAACTATTCACATATTTAGACAGAGATGAATGGACCAAAAGTAATTGAATTGGTATATCAAATTGGCGATTTTCTATACAACTAAAGTCAAACAATTGCCATTGGAGAGGCAGAACCACAGAACTCACAATTATATATCTTTTATATAATTATGAGTTCTGTGGGCAGACATTTTGAAAGTTTTTTTTAAGTTGGCAACTTGTTGGACGATCAAACATTGCAAACACAAACACATTCATTTTGAAATTAGTTTTTCGATATACCGAGTGACACAGAATATCGGGCCACCCCTGTAACTTCTGCATTCGTTATGGATTTTTCTGAAATTTGGTACAGTTATATAAGCAACCATTTCGGATTTGATTACATTACAATCCAATATGGCGAACTTCTGGTTTTTCTGGAAATGCCAGTAACTTTGTTTTTTCAAATAGAACACCCTGTATATTTTTACATATTCAAGTTCAACAGGTCAAAACAAGTCCAAACCCTATGTCAAATGTCATTTTTTTCGAACAATTGAATTTTTTTTTATTTTACCTCGTGGATAAATGAGTTTGGTCGAAGCTATTCAAATGATCGCAAATAACAGAAAAACTTATTTTTTCTGAAAAATTATTTTTTGTGTCATTTATTATGAATAATTACATTTTAAAAATTTTTTCAAATGAAACTCCTAGGGAACTACCTTCTCTCTAGAACATTCATTGAGGAAAAAAATTACATATCATTTTTGTATTTCGGAGCAGTAACAAATTGTATACATTCAAAAATCTACAACTAGTTCATGAGTTTCCTTGCAGTTCGAATAATTTTTCAACTTCGTAAGCTGTGGAAAACAACATTTCTGAATCTTGTCAACTAATTGTGTTTCGCTGTCATCTTTCATCTCAACTCTCGAAAATTAGTTAACTTCCGAGAATTAGTTTAGTATAAATGTAAAATCAAAATTATAGGTCCACAAGAAGTGAACAGGTTGATATGTTATTAATTTACGGAGAATGTCTTTAAAACAGTGTCGCCGCTTGTCAGTTATACGCTGAACGATACCCACACAGAAAAGAACCCAACAATGGAGAAGATGATCGTAGGTGAGGGGCAGAAATGAACGTTTTGCTTATGTTGATTTTGATCCAACTGCTTCGACGCGGGAATTGGAATACCAATGCAATGTAAGTCGAGAAAACGCTAGAAGAATAAAAAAAAACACTATTATCGTGCTTATAAGTATAACTTACACAATTAGTTGTTGTTGTTTTCCACAGCTTACTGAGTTGAAAAATCATTCGAACTGCAAGGAAACTCATGAACTTAGATTTTTGAATTTATACAATTTGTTCCAGAAAACCGGAAGTCCGCAATATTGGATTGTAATGTGATCAAATCCGAAATGGCTGCTTATATAACTGTACCAAATTTCATAAAAATCCGTTCACGAATGCAGAAGTAACAGGGGTGGCCCGATATCCTGTGTGACCTGGTATAATGGAGAGTATTTTGTCACTTTTTACACAAATGTTTTTTTCTTTGGGGAAAAATAGTGGAGTACTGTTAACACATTGAGGCAAAGAGCCGATATTTAGAATTTCTGGCTTCCAGTTTAACGATGTTACTGTGAAATCTCAGCTCAACAGCAATAGGGGAGTCTCGCACAAGTTACCAACTTCAAAAAACCTTTAAAAACTTCTGCGATGCCATTTGAAGTTTAACACAGGAGAACGCCGCTTCTGTCTCTTGTTGCTTGACTTCATATTGATTTCGGTTGTTCAGTTGTTATCGTGTTGTATATTCTCTTATTCAATTTTTTTTACAAAATATATTTTGCGCTACCAACATTTTACATTTTTAGACACAACATCTCTATGAATGACACATTTGATATAAAAAATATATGAGCGCTTCACGACCAAAAAAAATTATCCAGCATTTCAATTTGTGATTCTCTACACAACCCTCATGAAATTATTACAATAGGGAAGTGCCGCACAAGTTGCCAACTTCAAAAACTGAATATGCCGGATCATTTATTTTTGGTCCCATGGTGTTTATACTTTTTAGTTATATTAATAGATTCCATTCCATTCCATTCCATTCCATTCCATTCCATTCCATTCCATTCCATTCCATTCCATTCCATTCCATTCCATTCCATTCCATTCCATTCCATTCCATTCCATTCCATTCCATTCCATTCCATTCCATTCCATTCCATTCCATTCCATTCCATTCCATTCCATTCCATTCCATTCCATTCCATTCCATTCCATTCCATTCCATTCCATTCCATTCCATTCCATTCCATTCCATTCCATTCCATTCCATTCCATTCCATTCCATTCCATTCCATTCCATTCCATTCCATTCCATTCCATTCCATTCCATTCCATTCCATTCCATTCCATTCCATTCCATTCCATTCCATTCCATTCCATTCCATTCCATTCCATTCCATTCCATTCCATTCCATTCCATTCCATTCCATTCCATTCCATTCCATTCCATTCCATTCCATTCCATTCCATTCCATTCCATTCCATTCCATTCCATTCCATTCCATTCCATTCCATTCCATTCCATTCCATTCCATTCCATTCCATTCCATTCCATTCCATTCCATTCCATTCCATTCCATTCCATTCCATTCCATTCCATTCCATTCCATTCCATTCCATTCCATTCCATTCCATTCCATTCCATTCCATTCCATTCCATTCCATTCCATTCCATTCCATTCCATTCCATTCCATTCCATTCCATTCCATTCCATTCCATTCCATTCCATTCCATTCCATTCCATTCCATTCCATTCCATTCCATTCCATTCCATTCCATTCCATTCCATTCCATTCCATTCCATTCCATTCCATTCCATTCCATTCCATTCCATTCCATTCCATTCCATTCCATTCCATTCCATTCCATTCCATTCCATTCCATTCCATTCCATTCCATTCCATTCCATTCCATTCCATTCCATTCCATTCCATTCCATTCCATTCCATTCCATTCCATTCCATTCCATTCCATTCCATTCCATTCCATTCCATTCCATTCCATTCCATTCCATTCCATTCCATTCCATTCCATTCCATTCCATTCCATTCCATTCCATTCCATTCCATTCCATTCCATTCCATTCCATTCCATTCCATTCCATTCCATTCCATTCCATTCCATTCCATTCCATTCCATTCCATTCCATTCCATTCCATTCCATTCCATTCCATTCCATTCCATTCCATTCCATTCCATTCCATTCCATTCCATTCCATTCCATTCCATTCCATTCCATTCCATTCCATTCCATTCCATTCCATTCCATTCCATTCCATTCCATTCCATTCCATTCCATTCCATTCCATTCCATTCCATTCCATTCCATTCCATTCCATTCCATTCCATTCCATTCCATTCCATTCCATTCCATTCCATTCCATTCCATTCCATTCCATTCCATTCCATTCCATTCCATTCCATTCCATTCCATTCCATTCCATTCCATTCCATTCCATTCCATTCCATTCCATTCCATTCCATTCCATTCCATTCCATTCCATTCCATTCCATTCCATTCCATTCCATTCCATTCCATTCCATTCCATTCCATTCCATTCCATTCCATTCCATTCCATTCCATTCCATTCCATTCCATTCCATTCCATTCCATTCCATTCCATTCCATTCCATTCCATTCCATTCCATTCCATTCCATTCCATTCCATTCCATTCCATTCCATTCCATTCCATTCCATTCCATTCCATTCCATTCCATTCCATTCCATTCCATTCCATTCCATTCCATTCCATTCCATTCCATTCCATTCCATTCCATTCCATTCCATTCCATTCCATTCCATTCCATTCCATTCCATTCCATTCCATTCCATTCCATTCCATTCCATTCCATTCCATTCCATTCCATTCCATTCCATTCCATTCCATTCCATTCCATTCCATTCCATTCCATTCCATTCCATTCCATTCCATTCCATTCCATTCCATTCCATTCCATTCCATTCCATTCCATTCCATTCCATTCCATTCCATTCCATTCCATTCCATTCCATTCCATTCCATTCCATTCCATTCCATTCCATTCCATTCCATTCCATTCCATTCCATTCCATTCCATTCCATTCCATTCCATTCCATTCCATTCCATTCCATTCCATTCCATTCCATTCCATTCCATTCCATTCCATTCCATTCCATTCCATTCCATTCCATTCCATTCCATTCCATTCCATTCCATTCCATTCCATTCCATTCCATTCCATTCCATTCCATTCCATTCCATTCCATTCCATTCCATTCCATTCCATTCCATTCCATTCCATTCCATTCCATTCCATTCCATTCCATTCCATTCCATTCCATTCCATTCCATTCCATTCCATTCCATTCCATTCCATTCCATTCCATTCCATTCCATTCCATTCCATTCCATTCCATTCCATTCCATTCCATTCCATTCCATTCCATTCCATTCCATTCCATTCCATTCCATTCCATTCCATTCCATTCCATTCCATTCCATTCCATTCCATTCCATTCCATTCCATTCCATTCCATTCCATTCCATTCCATTCCATTCCATTCCATTCCATTCCATTCCATTCCATTCCATTCCATTCCATTCCATTCCATTCCATTCCATTCCATTCCATTCCATTCCATTCCATTCCATTCCATTCCATTCCATTCCATTCCATTCCATTCCATTCCATTCCATTCCATTCCATTCCATTCCATTCCATTCCATTCCATTCCATTCCATTCCATTCCATTCCACTCCATTCCATTCCATTCCATTCCATTCCATTCCATTCCATTCCATTCCATTCCATTCCATTCCATTCCATTCCATTCCATTCCATTCCATTCCATTCCATTCCATTCCATTCCATTCCATTCCATTCCATTCCATTCCATTCCATTCCATTCCATTCCATTCCATTCCATTCCATTCCATTCCATTCCATTCCATTCCATTCCATTCCATTCCATTCCATTCCATTCCATTCCATTCCATTCCATTCCATTCCATTCCATTCCATTCCATTCCATTCCATTCCATTCCATTCCATTCCATTCCATTCCATTCCATTCCATTCCATTCCATTCCATTCCATTCCATTCCATTCCATTCCATTCCATTCCATTCCATTCCATTCCATTCCATTCCATTCCATTCCATTCCATTCCATTCCATTCCATTCCATTCCATTCCATTCCATTCCATTCCATTCCATTCCATTCCATTCCATTCCATTCCATTCCATTCCATTCCATTCCATTCCATTCCATTCCATTCCATTCCATTCCATTCCATTCCATTCCATTCCATTCCATTCCATTCCATTCCATTCCATTCCATTCCATTCCATTCCATTCCATTCCATTCCATTCCATTCCATTCCATTCCATTCCATTCCATTCCATTCCATTCCATTCCATTCCATTCCATTCCATTCCATTCCATTCCATTCCATTCCATTCCATTCCATTCCATTCCATTCCATTCCATTCCATTCCATTCCATTCCATTCCATTCCATTCCATTCCATTCCATTCCATTCCATTCCATTCCATTCCATTCCATTCCATTCCATTCCATTCCATTCCATTCCATTCCATTCCATTCCATTCCATTCCATTCCATTCCATTCCATTCCATTCCATTCCATTCCATTCCATTCCATTCCATTCCATTCCATTCCATTCCATTCCATTCCATTCCATTCCATTCCATTCCATTCCATTCCATTCCATTCCATTCCATTCCATTCCATTCCATTCCATTCCATTCCATTCCATTCCATTCCATTCCATTCCATTCCATTCCATTCCATCATATAAATGGACTGTAGAATCAAATTAATCATGAGAGAGTATTAAACAAGTCTTCGGCCACCTTTTCTGGATCCGAAATGGAGATTTTGAACCAAGAACTGAAATTCAATTTTAGAAATCACAACAAAAAACAAAAAATACTCCCAGCTATTAGCAATTGAGTGTGAGAAACTAATCGAAATCCATAAATTCAACAACAAAGACATTAAGACGAAGATTACTAATAATAACTTGATCATCACAAAAGCAGACAAAGGCAATTGCCTTGTCATTCTTAACAGATCGGATTACATTGACAAAGTATACTTGAATTCATAAACACTACCAATTTTACAATTTCCGTCAGACCCCAACCCCAAATTTATTAAACACATTGAGTCATTTAACAATAGACACAATCATACATTATCAAAGCAACAAGTACAAGTTAATCCGCATGAATCCAGGCACTCCCTTGCTATACGGACTACCTAAGATTCACAAAGATAACAGCCCCATCAGACCAGTGGTTTCGTATCGGAATTCCCCCTCTTCTAAACTAGCTAGTTGGCTTAACACTTTGATCAGAGAATTGACTGATTTTTACAACCCACATGCTTTGAAGAATTCCAAGGACCTTACTAAACGAATGTCAAATGTAAACATTCCTGATGTCTCCATACTGGTTTCCCCAGTGTTCCCCTAGTAGAGTGTATTTAATTTCGCTAGCCATGAGATGCAATCTTTCCCCACTCTTGGCTGAGATCTTTTTGCAAAACTTAGAGAAACATTCACCCAATTATCCTTTATACACTAAAATAATTTTCTACCATAAATATGTAGACGACTGTATTGTACTCTACAACGGTAATATGGATGAACTCAATTCCCTTCTAACACTTCTCAATTCGTTACACCCTTCTATTGCTTTCACATTAGATATAGAAAAGAACAAATGTTTACCCTTCCTTGACTCATCATCACAAAATTAAATCATAAATTCTAATTTTCCATCCGCAGGAAGCCTATCCATACGATTCATGCCACCTCACATCGCATAAACTAGCTTCGTTCAACTCTATTCCACAGGTTATCCAATATGCCTATAAATGCAAAAGACTTCAAAACCGAATTAAACATAATTTTACAAATTGGCGAGAATAACAAATTCCCTCAACACCTGATTCAAAGAATTTACAATCGACACTGGACCAAACATGTCAACCACAACTTGTTCAACCCCACTATACCAGCCCGTTATTGTTCTTTACCATTCATTGGCAAAGTGTCTCATGACATAAAAAACATTTTTCTCCGTCATAGTAATGACGTGAACATCAGTTTCTACACAAACAATTCCATTTCTAAAAATCTGGTTAATACAAAAGATAAGGTCAACCAACTAGACCCTGATTTGTCTAGTTGGTGTACGAAATTTGTTGCTCTGAACCTTCTTGCTCTGCAAAATATATTGGACAAAGTTGAAGAAAACTAGAGCGAAAGAACACACTAAAATAATTGATAAATATAATGAAAAGTTTAAAAATTCTCCTTTCGAAGAAATCAACTCTTGTAGTTCATTCTCTAACCACATCATCAATTCCAAACATAACTTTGATATAGAGAAATATCTGAAAGTCCTTCATGTGGCCAATGAAGGTCACTTGATGAACATATTGGAAATATTCGAAATAAACTCTGCCTTGACCCTCTAACACTATCTTTGAATGAACAGATCAATTTCGATTGTTTACAATTCTTTAACTCTTTACAATTCTTATAATAGATATTTCCACCCTATTAACGTAATGGTTGATGTCAAATTGGTGTTTCTCCTTCCCCTTGTCTTTTCATCCTTAACCAACTTATTTTCATTATAATAGGAGGCTCTTCAAACATATCACGGTCCAACAAGTACGACAATCTGAACATTGGGGTAGCTAGTTTCATTTTTATATTTGTAGTAATATTAGTAATAACATTATATGATAGAGGGCTATTTGACAATGTCAAATGTCTTCACGTTGGAAGATGAGGTTTTTCTCTCATGATTAATTTGATTCTACAGTCCATTTATGTGATTGTGAAAGCCAAATTATGCATTAACATAATCTTTTTGCACTGTTTCGCCCAATATGTAGTTTTTTCCTCCCCACATTTAGACTGAAGATGGACCTATAGAGGTCCGAAACATGTTTTTTCTCAAAATAAAACATATACGTGGAGACGACTTCGAGTTTTTTCATGTTAGAAATATGTTTTTTCTTTAATTTATTGAGGCTATAAGTATCCCAAATTAAAACAAGAAATATACTTAGGACAGAAGTATAATCAAATATATTTTGCAAAGTTGAGGAACATTTTATATACACATGTGTTTTCTCGGAAATACTGAAAGGAGTCTGACAGACAAAGAGTAATTTTTGTGAAAAAAAAAAAGACAGAATGCGAAAATTAGTGCATGGAATTGCTGATCGTGACAGCAACTATTTGAAAAATCTGAGTGCCAGATTATTTGCTAGATTCATCGTAATCTCTAGACGAATATTCTAGTAACAAAGAATGAATATAGTTTCAAAAAAATACTTAAGAAAAAGTATTCTATTATGGAGAAACAATCTCACAAAATAAAAGTTCATTTGTCGTGACATAGAGGCTCATGAGGCAAAAGTTATTGATGTATGTTAAATGTATAATTTTTCTCTTATGATTTCAGCATAAATACAGACCTGGACAGAATGAGTACGAGCAAACTAAGATAATAATATTTTGTTCAATTGGGGGGGAATCCGAAACACGTTTTTATACATGTAATATTTGGGATGGATCAATAGTAAGTTCACCAGAACAGTTATTCGATAAATATAAAATGAATTTTGTTAAAATGAGCGAACCACAACAAATAACAAAAATATAGTGGTCATCAAAATGGAATAATACCAGCCGTTCATTGCTTACCTCAATATTATGATATTAAATTTTGAACTACACATAAGGGGTCAAGTATAGTCAAGGTGATATGGATTGAAAAACAATGAGTTCGCTTACACATATTATTTCAAGTTCAATCCTTTCATAAACAAACACGAACTCAACCATGTTTAATTATAAGTGAACAATGTCAATATTGTACGTAAATAAACTTAACTTGGTTTTACTAATTTATTTCACACTTAATCTACAACTTAATTTATATTACTACGCCACTGTATAGCTCGATCGTATGGGCTCGTTCAGACTGTCTGTGCCATCTTGAGGGCTACCTATTTATCTCCGTCACAGAATTCCCGATCTTTCGAATTCCGGCAGTTGGCGACCAGCATGTTCCAATCGTTTCCAATATCGACCGTTGCTCTCCGCGGCAGAGCGACTGGACTGTTCTCGAACATCTCCGGGGATGACCTCATCGCTGTCGACGGCAACGCGCGAGGCGACAGGTCCGGCCTAGGTTCGTTACATTGCCCCCTTCTTAAAGACATTTCGTCCCGAAATTTCATCCTTGGAGTGTGACGATATCTGCATGACTTCCCATATCTGCACCGTGAAGTTCGATGGAAGTAACACTCCACGGTCTTCATGATCGGTCGTGGAAGAGGGTTACAGCAAACCAAAATCTTGAGCCGCTGGATCTGAATATCGCCTCCAGCATACTTCTTATGACTCTCCAGTCCAACCCATCAATACCACAGGACAATTTTGGAATTGCTAGATCCACCAGATTCTGGTCCACCATAGTATCTCTTAGTTTGGTGGTACTCTTCCAGACATCTTCATAGGACGGTTTATCTTGGGAATTCCTCTTGGTAACTAGGTAGTAGATGTTTCTCTGGCCTTTCTTCAACTGTAGCACCCCACCAACTTCTGGATTCTGCTCCCGCAGTGTTTGGAGTTGACCAAATTTCTTGGAGAACACTACGGCGATGCCCCTGGACATTCGAAGATCTTCTGCCACACAGTGCGCTAGTGCGTAGTCAGCAGGCACCTCGAAAAGGTCTCGTGACTCCTCTCTAGTAACTCCCATGTAGAACTTTCTGCCCGTTTGAATACAAGGACATAAACTTCTCGAACGTCATATCATCCTCCGGTGGCTTGAGGGTGCGAACTTGGTCATGGTTTCCAGCGTAAGGGCCAACCTGTTGAAATGGACGACCCTTGGTTTCCCTCGGGTGGCTTATGGATTCGGTACACAAGGTCGTTTATCCTTTTCACGATTTTATACGGGCCTTCCCACGAGTTCCGCAACTTTGGTGATAGTCCACGACGACGTTTGGGGTTGTACAGCCAAACCAGGTCATCAACCTTAAATCCTCCAGTGTCGGCCTTGATGTCATAGGTCTTCTTCATTTTATCGCTGGCACTCTGGATATTCAACCGGACTCGTTCGTGGATGTCGTCCATTCTCTGCCGAAGTTTGCTGACGTAGTCCTCTCCCGCAGTGTCTTGTCCTGGCGGTATCGTAAACTTCAGGTCACAAGACAGTCGCAGTTCTCGGCCCATTATAATACTAGCAGGAGTTTGACCGGTTGACTCGTGTACTGCGGATCGATAGGCCATCAGGAACAAATGAAGATACTGGTCCCAGTCTCTTTGATGGTCAGAGACAACCTTGGACAAGTGGCGGTTGATCGTCCTGTTCATCCGTTCCACCATTCCATCGGACTGCGGATGTAGGGCCGTGGTTCTTCTCTTGCGGATGTTCAGCAGTAGACATATTTCTTGGAAAAGGTTGGATTCGAAATTTCTGCCTTGATCCGAGTGCAGCTCCATTGGAATACCGAATCGACATATCCACTCTTTCACCAAGACGTCGGCGACGGTGATGGCTTCCTGGTTGGGCAGGGCATAGGCTTCCGCCCACTTACTGAAGTAGTCCATTGCCACAAGGATGTATTTATTCCCGTGGTCGGATACGGGAAACGGGCCGGCGATGTCAATGGCGATTCTCTCGAACGGGCTGCCTACGTTGTACTGACGCATCGGGGCCTTGGGTCGTATTCGAGGTCCATTGCTGGCAGCGCATACAGCGCACTTTCTGCACCAGTCCTGGACGTCAGCTTGACAATTGGTCCCGTAAAACCGTTGCCTCACTTTCTGCAGGGTCTTTGTCACTCCCAGATGTCCTCCAGCGACTCCATCATGGATTTCCCGCAGCACTTCCTCTCTTCTGTTCCTGGCAACAATTATTTGGCGTCTGTCTTCCCCACCAATATCGGCCTCCAACACACGTTTCAGGATCCCATTGTCCAGAATAAGAGATTTCCATTGTGCCCAATAGGACTTAACAGCCGGCGAGTAACCTGCGACTTCCTGCCATGATGGTCTTCGATTGCCCTTCTTCCAGCTGACAACTAAGCCAAGGTCGGGGTCTTTCTCTTGGTCTTTCTGGATCTTGCTGTCATTCCAGTTGTCATCCATTGCCGCGGTTCTACAAAGTGTTGCTTCTTTCTCTTCTGCTCGTCGGCAATGTGAGCAATCATCTGGACATGGTCTTCGCGACAAGGCATCTGCATTCTTATGGCTAGTTCCGGCTCGATGTTCGATTCGAAATCGAATTCTTGGAGCTCTCGATCCAACGTGCTACTTGACCTCAGGATTTTGAACTGTAAGAGCCATTTGAGAGCTGCATGGTCAGTTCTCAACAGGAATCTTCTTCCATACACGTACTTGTAGAAGTGCTCCACTCCCTTTACAACAGCTAACAGCTCTCGCCTGGTGACACAGTAATTGCGCTCTAGTTTGCTAAGCGTCTTGCTGAAATAACCAATGACCTTCTCCTGTCCCTCCTGGATCTGAGATAGGACAGCTCCAAGTCCCACGTTGCTGGCGTCCGTATCCAAAATGAATTTCCCTTTGGTAGGGGATAGCTCAGTACAGGTGCGTTGATCAAAGCTCTTTCAGCTTCCTGAATGAGTCTTGACATTCTTCGACCACTGGAACTTTGTTTGGCCCTCCGTGAGCCTGGTCAGTGGTTTAGCGATGTTGGCGAATCCCAGCACATATCGGCGATAGTATGTGCATAAACCAAGGAAACTTCGAAGTTGGTGAATGTCTTTTGGGATGGGCCAATCCTTAACAGCTTTGATCTTCTGGTCATCCACTGCTACTCCTTCCCCAGAGACAACGTGGGAGAGGTATCGTACTTCTTTTTGGAACAGATGGCATTTCTTAGGGCTCAGCTTCAATCCGGAGTTCCTCAGTCGCAGGAATACTTCCTCCAAGTTTTTCACGTGGTCCTCGAACGATCTGCCGACCACAATTATGTCGTCGAGATACACCAGACACGTGTTCCATGAGAGTCCCTTCAGCACTGTCTCCATCAATCTTTCGAATGTGGCGGGAGCATTACAGAGCCCGAATGGCATAACGGTGAACTGCCACAATCCTGAGCCGATGGTAAAAGCAGTCTTTTCTCGATCTTCCTGAGCCAGTTCTACTTGCCAATATCCACTCTTTCAGATCAAGGGTCGAGAAAATCGTGGAACCAGCCAACGTGTCTAGGGTGTCATCTATTCTCGGGAGAGGGTAACTGTCCTTCTTCGTGACATTATTAAGTTGGCGATAGTCTACAAAAAGCGTGTCGATCCATCCTTTTCTTCACCAGTACGACTGAGAGGACCAGGGACTGTCAGATGGTTCGATAACTCCTTCTTTTCCCATATCGCTGACTATTTTGTCAGCCTCTTCCTTCTTGGCAAGAGGAAGTCTTCTGCTGATTGCCGGATCGGTCGGCACCCCAGTATCAATCTTGTGCTGGACCACATTAGTTCGACCTCCTTTTCCTTGTCCGGTATCGAAGATGTCTTGGTACTTTTTGACTAAATTCTTAGTTTGGGCTGTTGAGCTGGTTTTAGTCTTTGGAAGAGATGGCAACCAATTTTTCTAGTTCTGTGGGCAAGTTGTTGGTTGGCTAATCGTACCTCGTACGCCCGGATAACAGATGAAACTGACAAGCAGTGCCCCAAACTTGTTCCTTTCTTCAAGGTCACTGGGAAATACTTGACATTCATGACCCTTACCGGCACAAATTTGTCAGCACGCAACAAGGTCTTCCCTAGTGCAATCCCTCGTCCAATTTTCTCATCATGAAGTTTGGGCTCGAACATCACCACGTCTCCACTGCTCGCACTCCCGTCCAGGCGAGCCTCCAGAATGATTTCACTTGAATCTTTTCATACTTTTTCTGTTCCAACGCATAAATTTTAGCTCAGACACGGTGTATGCGCTATTCAATTCGGGACATTTTTGTACGTCTCTTAAAGAAATTGCTGTAATATTTGCAGCGAGATTTCTACAATCATATGCTATAAGCCCATCGGTTTTTTTTCAACAGATAAAATGTTCCGACAATGGTCCATATCCAAACAATATATCACTTATCGTCATATTCAACTATTTCTCGTAACTTCTGTAAGCTGGGAGCTATAATCCACAAAAATATTATGTTTCATTCACCAATACTTGTCGTCGGTTGCGCTCTAGGCGGTAATTTATGACATGGGTCGGCGTAAATAAGCGAGCTCTTTCGATAGCTATGGTAGACAGTCGGAATGTCGTTATCTCATACGCCTGTCAAGGCAAACACCCCTCTGGCCTTAAATTTGCAGGTAGATTCCTTGTTGGGCGGAATTTCAGGGTTTTACGATCGACTATTTTACGTAATATTGTCTGATATCGATCGGCGCGATATGCGAGATGGGTTATTTTATTTCACGCAAAGAGTGTTTACTTTTTGGAAGTCATTCTCCGTAATTGTTCTTGGAAAATGATTTTTACTAACACTACGGAATCGCGGGCATTATAAAAATGTTCTCTTTATTTACAGGGTGATGTGACTTTCCTGGTCGTAGTACATTAAAATCATGTTTGGATTTTTCTTAATTATTCATTTCAACAATTATTGAAAAGTTACTTATGACTGAAGTAGAGGGGATATGACAGACCAGAAGGCTCCGAATTAGCATAACCGGTATAACCGGTTTAGAATCCTTCCTGAAATCCATAACCGGTTGTCCAAGGTCAATGACCGGTCAACTGACGGAACAAAGAAGGTTGAATGACCAGGGTGAATGACCGGTCAAGGTTGGATAACCAATCCAAAAATATTTATTTCCAAAATTCATATACATTTGACTAAACCTAAAATATACATACTTAATGCTACTATACATAATTACAATGTATGAGCACACGCTTGCCCTTCATAAGAGGGGCGAAGGGTGTGCCCCCGCCCAAAGGCGATGGCTTGGTACATCATCGGTTTTAGCCTTTAAACAATGCTAGTATAAACTCCCCTCCTGCTTGCGCTTATGGGAGTAATTCATTTATTTATTTTCTAAAAAAAATTCAAAGTGTTAATTCTACATCATTTTATCCAGAATTTTTCCCAAATTACTATCTGGAAAAGGGGGTGCCGCATGATTAGAAATCTTGCGTAACACCTAAAAAACCAGCTCGTGATAATTCAGCATTAACAAAAATATTTTAGTCGTGTATTTGAGTTTATATGTTTGTGTGTATTTTATTTGTGGTGATTTGTGTATATTTCTGTCTTGGAATTTCTGTGGTGTTATTTCTGTATCTAGTTTGCGTCAGTTTGGGGAAGTGAATTTTTGTATTTATTTCTGTCATTTTATTTGTGTTTGATTTCGGGTGTAGTTTGTGTAGTTTTGGCCGGGGCTTGGCCCCGGACCTCTAGCAGTTATTGAATTTGAGGTATATAGAGAACGTTTCGCCTCCGGAAGCGGCTCCCATGAGCAATGCAGGGACTCTAGTCGGTCAATCCGCCGTCCCCACATGCCCCGGGCCCACTCCAGAGTCGGGACGTTTCTCTAGACTGTTTGTGTTTCTGCTATGTGCTAACTCTCTCAATATGTTTGTATTTGTGTTTAGAATGTTGACTATTTTGTTCAGCATTTCTATTTGTGGTAGTCCTTCCAGGTTTATGGGGGGGCCCTCTTGTCCTGGATGTTCTAGGGCGTTTATGATATTTTCTTGCCTTGGGGGTGCGCTCCCACCCTGGCCTCCCAGGGGGTGGGTTAGCGGTCTGCTACTTCCGGTGTTTTTTTCCATCCATCGAGGGTTGTATTCCTTTATCTCTAAGGGCTTGTACATATGCAATACAGCCCTTGTAATTTGCTGTGTGTTGTTGTTCACAATTGGCACATTTTGGAGGGGTGTCAATGCTTTTTGTGCATGTTTCTGACGTGTGATTTTTTGCACATTTCACGCATCTTGTCGGTGAGTTACAATTTGGGGATGCGTGTCCCCATTTCTGGCATTTCCTACATAGGGTAATAGGTGTTTCTGCTCTCCTGGTTGCCCATGACACCTGCCTATTCATAACTATTGTTATTTCCTCGTTTAGTTTCTCGAGGGTTATTTGCCTGTATGTTATTACGAGAAACATTGTCCCTTATAGTTTTCCGCATTTTATATATTTTTGTTGTTCCAGGTTGTGCTCTTGTTGGAGTGCCTTCTGACTTCTTCAGTGCTTTGAATGTCGTCAAGTCCTTTCAGGACATGACACTTTCTTTTACCTTCCTGTGGGTAGTAAAAATCCTATTTGGTTTGTTTCAAGCATTTGTTTCGCAGCTTTATGTGAATGTTGTTATGGAATATATGTACTGTTAAATTTCACACGATATCCATTTCTGCAGATTTGTCCTAACTTTTATTTCCAAAGTTTTTTTCCAACATTTTTTTCCCCTCCAAGATGATTGGAGGAGGTGGTTCTTTCTCTGTTTGTATTTTCCCCTTTTTAGTCCCTGGTGATTGAGGGGTATCATCCCTCTTCTCACTGGTTTCTGGGGTATTTGTTGGGGTGTTTGATATTTTTTTCCGTTTTATTTTCGGCTTAATAATCTTTGTTTTTGTTATGTCTCCTTTATTGTCAGCCAATCCTATGGATTCGTCGTCACTCGACAGGTCTGTGGGCCCGTCTGTTTGGGCGATGCTGGCAAAAACAGATTTTTCTTTATTTTCCCCTTGATGTTCCTCATCAGTTTTGATCATTTTGTCGTTTTTAGGGTTTTTTGAGTTTTTACCCTGTTCAAATTTCGTGTTTTTTGCCGCCTTTTCCTTGTCTACTTTCCCGTCGGGCTCTTTGACTGTCGGATGCAGACTTGGCGGCTTTATCTTCAAGCATGGGAGATTCTGCTTTGTTATCTCCTTTTTTTCCTTGGCAATCTTTTCTTTAGTAGTTTTCCCTTCTGCTAACAGTCTATGTATTCCGCTAATGACTTCGGGCATACTCATTTTGTTTGTTTTAATTTCTTCCAGTTTTTCTTCTGTCTCTCGAAATTTCTGAGATTTTTCTGGAATTTCTTCGTCCGTTTCTGAGTTGGAAAGGTGATTGAAATATTCATCTTCCATGTAATTTTCGTTACTTTTGTGTACTTTGCTCAGTTTCATGCTTACTTTATATGTTTCCCAAATTTCGGGATTTCCTCTTTCCAAATTCGGCAGATTGCATAATATACATCTGTGTATTTATCTGGATCTCTTTGGTGTGTTCTTTTGCCATTGGCTACGTCTTGCATCCATAGCATGACTCTCTCACATGTCCTTAATATATACTTAAGTTCTTTTTCCTTGACAAAATTCTTGAAATTTATGTCTTTTTGTCTTTCTAACTTATATGCTTTTCTAATCAGTGAGGTTCTCAGATACTTATAGTATAGGCCTACGTAGGTTTCTCCTATTTGTTCTTCGAAGTTATCATCCTCCATATGTTGCATTTGAAGGAATCTTCTCTTGTATTCGTGAAAGTCTGGGCTGGTTGGAGTCATCTTCCAGTCCCAGGGTTTTACGTCGTTGTATATTTTTTCGATCTCATGTTCGAAAAGTTTTTGGATTTTTCCCACTACTATTGTGAGTTTTCTACTTGTAGTGTCCAACTTTTCCTGTCTGTTCTCTTAACAGAGTGCGTAGGTACTGATTGCTGCTGGTTTATGTCAGCCTCGCCTCTGATTGGCTCTGCTCGCAAAAGTGGGGGGGCGTGGTTTTGATTTGACAAAAGTGTTTGTCTCTGAAAATTTTAGAGGCTTGTGGTGACGTTCAAAGTACCACTTAGGATATATGAACGTCACCACCTGGATTTCACTGTTTTACACTATTTTTCTGTCTTCAACTATGCGGTTGCATGGCTTTATTGTTATTGCGTGGTTTTATACAATTTCTGCTTCCTAGGTGCATTTATCTGACGTTGAAGAGGAGGGGTTCCGTGGGTGAGGCCTACCTCTTCAGCTCAGTTTCTATGCCTGTGGTTTCTGTCGATGTTCTTCAACCCCTGTTTGACCTTCCCAATTTTGCTTTGGGGGTAAAAAGGGGATTTTATTTTCAATTCGTATTCTAAGTTCATGCAGCTGTCATGTTCTCAGTCCGTTCCTTTTCTCTGAATGAGCTTGTCCTCAGGTAGTCATACTTTTTGGTCGGCCTGAGGACTGTACGCTTTTGCAATTTTTCCAGTGGCGAGCTTCTGTTGCGAGTCGTACTCACTTAGGTATGCAAAAGCTCGCTCACCTGGTTTTCTTCGTTTTGCTGTCTCCCTCGAGTTTTTGGATAGTTCTGGTTATGTAATATCCTTCCTCGATATTCTCGTGGTTGGTATATACACCATTTACAAAGTCTTTGGAGTGCTGGGGCCTTTCAAGCCTTCAATACTCCTCTGCTCGGTCACCGGGTGGACGTCGTCTCCAGGTGGTTTTCTGTATGTCTGGTTCGGATTGTGAAATTCTTCACTTTTGTGGTGTTGTTTATATGTTCTTACATATGTTTACAATTTTTACATCGGATTCCTCCATAGAGAGTCCTTTTCCAGTACTTGGCTGTTTCTGTATCCTATGGTGGTGTCCTCTTTATCCACTCCCATCAGCTAGACGGTTGGGATTTCGGGTGACTTTTCTGATTTTCTTCTCGTAGGAGTGCACTACGAGATCTATGCAATATTTTTGTGTTTTTAATCAATTTGAGTTTTTCACAGGAGCGAAAATTTTTGAGTTGAAACACGTCCGACCTATTCGGATGCTCAAACGCTCCATGTATTGAAATCACTGGAAATAAAGGAGATCGGGTGGTGTTCTCAGAAGATGAGTGGAAACAGTTTTAACATACCAAGGAGTGATAACCAACATTTGTACTCATTGAATCCGCCGGAAACTTTGAAGACCACAAATTCACAATCGAATTCAAGCAGTTCAATAATGGAAGAGTTTTAAAGATTATAAAGGGCTACCTCAGTACATTTGGGTTTGGAAACAGTCTGCATGTTATGGGAGCTGCTACCACTGGTGGACTATAGATGGACATCTTGAAAAAACAAAGTATGGATCATATTTCCAAATTCTCAAGAATGGACTTGCAAAACTCAGTGGTGATATATTGAATAATGCCATAGGGTTACTGAAGCCAGAAGTGAATCGCAACAGCGAAAATATAAGTATGACATTAGAATTCATACATCACTACCCCAAAAGTTTTGTCACTGAATGTACGCATAGATCATGAAGAAAGTAACCATTGATGAAAACCAAAACACAGTCCACCGTATGATAACCTGGAGATTCGCATATAAGGGGAAACAAGAAAGAAATTGTGGGAGTACATGGTATTGGATCGAATACATTTCAAAAGACGTATAGAAACAATTGCAGCTTACCACTATAGTTTTGAATCCTGTACATAGACAAAATATTTATAATGAAAGATTCTGTAAGAAATAAAAACAATTCAAAAACATAGTGTATTTTATTAAACAATATAATTTTTTGATATCCATGAATTATATTGATTGGACAGCCCTAACCATTTGACATAAAGTTTAGTTCCTTTTTTTCGTATAATTTTTTCAACTAGGAACACATCAGGATATTTCACTTTTTGAAGTTCTTCTCCATAGAAGCCACCTTGAATCATGTTATTATTCTGATCTTCAAGAAAGTAGACCACAGGATTTGACTCATATACTTTTTTTATAGTGAAAATTTCATTCGAACCTTTGGAAAATTTCTCACGAAATTTACTAATTCTGACAGGGTCATGTAGTGTAAATTTTCGTTTAGTAGGATCGATTGTTTTGATATTGGTATACGCATGTTGGAGTAATTGACATTCGTGTTTTTCGAACATCTGAGGTTTCATTTGAATGGTACTAGGAACTGTATCATTATAGTGTGAAACAATATCAGGTAGAATATCCAACCATTTGTAATTTCCCAGACTGAATTGTTTTCACATTTCATTTTTCAAAGTTCTATTAACACGTTCTACGATACTAGCTTTGAGAGTAGAGAAAGAACTGTAGTTTTATTTTCCATGTTTCCATCAATGCTTATTATAGAACTCCTTTCCCATATCGGTTTGGTAGATTTTGGGTGTAACTCTCATAGTTTTTTAAAAACTTCCCATAGCGTACTGACATC